>PVHP010007902.1:0-55015 GCA_004024765.1 Zapus hudsonius
ACCTCGATGAAGCTGTGTTGTTGGGGGCGAGCTTATGGGGTTATAAGCCAGCTTCCCCTTGCCAGTGTTTGGCACACCTTCCTGCCGCTGTTTGCAGTGCTGTGGCGGAGGTGATGTCCAGCCCTCTGCTCATGCCATCGTTTTCCCTGCCAGAATGGAGTCTCCCCTCGAGTCCGTAAGCCAAATAAACCCATTCCTCTATAAGCCGCTTTTGTTTGGGTTCTTTCTGCACAGCAACTAGAAACCTGACTGCAACACCCACCAAGACCCCTGTCCCCAGGCAGTCAAGAGTGTCATGGGTATTTCTAACGTTTGGAGGCTACAGAGACAGAAGTCTACATCACAGTAACACATCTTCAGGTTGTCAGACTGCCACCTCCACAGACAAAATGGCCTGTGGCCTCCCTGAACCTGGGGAGCATCCTTGGACCTATTCCCAGACTCTTGGAGGAGGGGTCTTCTCTCTTCCTCTGTTTTCCTGGCCTTCTCTCCCCATCCTTTACCCTCCCTTAGAGCAGTGGCCCAGACCCCTCAACATTGCCACCCTCCAGTACCACCCTCTGTCCTATGCTTAGTTTTTAACAAATTATTCTCTCTCTCTCTCTCTCTCTCTCTCTCTCTCTCTCTCTCTC
This sequence comes from Zapus hudsonius, assembly GCA_004024765.1. Classification (NCBI taxonomy): domain Eukaryota; kingdom Metazoa; phylum Chordata; class Mammalia; order Rodentia; family Dipodidae; genus Zapus; species Zapus hudsonius. Next base: position 633 of record PVHP010007902.1, read on the forward strand.
TCTCTCTGTGTGTGTGTGTGTGTGTGTGTGTGTGTGTGTGTGTGTGTGTGTGTGTGTGTGTGGCCTATCTCACATGTGTGGAGGTCAGGAAACAACTTCGGAAGTTGGTCCTCACCCTTCACCTTGTTTGAGGCAGGGTGCTTGTTTAGTACTGCATATGTCAGGCTAGCTGTTCTGGAAACGTCCACAGTTTTTCCTATCTCTGCTGCCCATCTCAACATAGGAGAACTGGGACTATAGACACTCACTACTGTGCTGGCCTTATGTGGATCCTGGAGATCCAAACTCAGGCAGTCAGGCTGAGCCACCTCCCCAGGCTCCTGGTACACACCTCCGAATTGCCTGCAAGAAACTACTCCAGGATGTCTGTCTGTCTGTCAGACATTCTGGTATGGTAAGGCCACTCAGCAATCCAGTGGTTTCTCCAGTTAACAGGGGTCCACTGCTCAACAATAATGTTTATTTCAGCTGGATGTTAGGAAACAGGATGATCCTTGGACACACACTGGATGCCATGGCAACCCCACTACAAAAGCTGTTCTGAGGTGGCCAGAGGCAAGGAGAGAAGGAAGGCTGGCACATGCGACCAGCAGAAACCAGGGAGGTTTGGTGTGGATCCTGGAGCACCTCTCAGTGCTTCTGGAATGGGAAGAATAATGTCCCCCAACCCAAATATGTCCTCACACAAATCCCCAGAACCTGACAGTGGGCTCATTCACATGGCAAATGGGAACAAAGGTGCTGACGGAATTAAGGTTGCTAACAGTTGTCCTGGACCGTCTGGGGGCTCAATGTCATCACAAAGTCGTAAAGACAGGAAGGCAGAAGGGACAGTGTCAGGGACAAAATGTGTAGCAGACTTGGCCAGTTCCCGTCTTAATGACGGGCCAGGGAGACTTGCACAGGTCTTTTGACTGGAGATGTGGCGATTTGTCATGTCACCAGGAAAGCAAGACAGTGCTTAGATACCCTCAGGGGAAAAGAGCCTACTAACCCTCTGCACCTCCTGAGCCTCTGACTGCAGGGATGGCTTTAGGGGAAGGACTCCCAGCAGGCTGAGCTGACTGGAAGCATCTAGAATTCCTACCCAAACAGGGTGGACTGCCTTCAAGACCATGAGTATGAGTCTGCAGACACCCAGAAAGAGACTGGTCATCCCCCAGAGCTCCTGGAACCTCCTCCTCCTCCCTGGGGGATTCCCAAAGCAGGTCATCAGCTGTGGAGGCTCAGTGGTATGATACATAGGCCCTCACGTTAGCTGAGCTCATTCTGAGAACCACATCTCCCAAGGCTACAGGCCCACTCACTTCTGATCAAAGGACCTTATCTCCCTCAAAGCCAAGGTGCCCAGGAAGTCAAATCGTAATCAGAAGGTTTCCAAGCAAGTTCCGTGACTACAGTATTTCGCAGACTGCTACCCAGTCCCCAAACCTGAAATGCCCCAGAAATTCCTCCTTAACATAGTTCTTTCTGTAGTCCCACACACATGGCCACATCAGGCAAGCTGCAAGCATCCTTGGCCGGGTCCCTCAGCCCCATCCCTGGGAGGATATTGTCTGGATTGCCAATGGCACTTTTTTTTTTTCAGAATTTTCATGATGATATCAGTTTTTGGCAAAGCCCTTTCTCCAACTCTGGAGTCACTCTGTCACCAGAAGGAGACTTGAGAGACCCTCTTAAGATCCATTTCCTATTGGTATTTGAACTGTTTGAACAGTCTACAGTCCTATTTCTCTTCTTTCCGTGCCCTTGACAAAAACCTCCCCCAGGAATTTCTGTGTACTGACATCTCCCACCCAACTAACTCCTAAGACATGGAAGCTTACCTGTGACCAGCCTTGGGCTTCTACTGGCTCTGGGTGCCTCTTTGGAAGGCCAACTTTGAGTCTTGTCTCCATTTTAGCAATTACCCCCTTGTGGTACTTTGAATATATGTCCCCATAGACTCAAGTGTTTTATTAAAGCTTGTGACTTGGGTCTCCAGCCACCTGGCTGGAGGAGGTGTCACTGGGGGTGGATCCTGGGGTTCAGCCCTAAGGTATGTTTGGGGTAAATTTGAATTCCAGCTGAAAGGTGAGAGAGAGGTTTTAGCCCTGCCTAGATCCCTGCTGCTTGCTGCTTTCTGGTGTGTGTGCTGGTGCTAGTGTTTTTTCTTGTTGTGGTTTTTTTCTCTCTGCTTGGATCTGTGAAAGTGAGACAGCTTCTTCCACCATTGATGGAACTTCCCCTGGATCTGTAAGCTGAAATAAACCCTTCCTCCTATAAACTGTCTGAATTGGATGTTCATCCCAGCAATGTGAAGCTGTCTACAACACCCCCCTTTTCCCAAGAATGTTAACTATTCAGTACCACTCGCATGGTACCTACTTGGTCACTCTAGAAGTTTCCATGGTTCTCCTTCATTTTACTCAAAATCAGTAAACCGCCGGGCGTGGTGGTGCACGCCTTTAATCCCAGTACTTGGGAGGCAGAGGTAGCAGGATCGCCATGAGTTCAAGGCCACCCTGAGACTACAGAGTGAATTCCAGGTCAGCCTGGGCTAGAGTGAGACCCTTCCTTGAAAAACCAAAAAAAAAAAAAAATCGGTAAACCTTGGATATTCTGTAGTTTTTGGTTCTTCATCGTCCGTGGAAGTTTCTCATCTCCCCAATGAAGATAACCATGAAATCCCCTCCTACCCTCATCATGAAGTGGCTGGACCACATTAAAATTACTATTAGCCACATTCCTTCTTTCTGCAAATATTTACTGAGCAACAACTATATGCAACAGTGAGTAATAAAGCCAGTGGAGATACAGCATCAGGCGAAACAAACATCCCTACCCTGCAATGCCTGCATACCAGTGGGGGGAGGGAGATATACCATGAACCAAGAGTTGACATGGACAGAAAGGCAGCTGGTGGCAGGTGCCAAGGACAAAATTAAAGCAGGAAGAGAAGCAAAGGTGACAGAAGGGGTGAAATTTGAAGTAGAACAGCCAGGGAAGGGTTGGAGAGATTGCTCAGTGGTTAAGGCACTTGCCAGCAAAGCCTATGACCTGGATTCAATTCCTCAGTGCCCACGTAAAGCCAGATGTACAAAGTGTCAAATGTGTCACATGTTCGTTTGCAGCGGCTGGAGGCCCTTGTGTGCCATTCATATTCTCTCTCTCTCTCTCTCTCTCTCTCTCTCTCTCTCTCTCTCTCTCTCTCTCTCTCTCTCTCTCTCTCTCCAAATAAAAATAAGATAACAAGAATATCCAGGGATGGTCAAACTGACATAAACACACATTGGCAGAAAATGGCTTCCTTTCTATACCATGGGGATGACAATAATAGCACTTTCTTCACGAAACTGTCATGAAAATAGAATGAATCAATACATGAAAGACATACAGAACACTTTCTTTGATTAGTAAGTACTTAATAAATACCAGCTCTTGGTATGATCATTGCCTTACTAAGTGCTTTCTCGAAGGCTGTGGTGTTTCTCTTTTTTTAAAAAAAAATTTTTTTTGCGGGGCGTGGTGGCGCACGCCTTTAATCCCAGCACTCGGGAGGCAGAGGTAGGAGGATTGCCGTGAGTTCAAGGCCACCCTGAGACTACATAGTGAATTCCAGGTCAGCCTGGACTAGATAGAGCGAGACCCTACCTCGAAAAACAAAAAACAAAAAAAAATTATTATTTTTTTTGTTGAGACAGAGCCTCACACTCTCACCTAGGCTACCTCAAACTGAGCTTCAGTGTTTTTCAAATGTCCAATTTAGTTTGTGTTAGAAAGTCAAAGTTAGAAAATATAACATTCATGTCACACCATTCTTGCAAATATCCTGCATTCTTTTGCCCTAAACCCGGAGTGCCCATGGCCATCCATTTTGTTTTATTTTGTTCTTGAGATAGAATCTTTCTATATCTCTCTATACTGGAATTCACTGTTTAGTCCAGGCTAGCCTCGACCTTATAATCTTCAGCCTTCCAAGTGCTATGTACAAGCATTCCTGGACTCATACCTTCTCTCGATGCAATTTCAGTTAGAGATAGAGTCGCCTCTCACCCCTCAATACTTCACCTGCATCTCTTAAATGAAGGACACCCCCACCATCATGGCTGAGGAAGTTACAAAGGATATGAAATGACCTGGTAGACAGTTCTTCCTCGGATTTCCCCAGTCAGTTTCTCCAGTGTCTTTTACATTCTTTCATAAACTATTCCACATCCATCAAGGCTGACAGATGGTATTGTACTGATTAGCACATTGTCACCTAAGGCTCTCTTGCTACCTTCATTTCTTTCATGATTCTGACATTTTTTGAAGAGTGTTATAGAGTGGTCCCTTAATTGATATTTGCCTAATTGTTTCCTCATGAGGACATTCAGGTTAACTCTTTTTGGCAACAATATTAAGATGCTATGGATCCTTGTTAACATGTAACGTCCAAAGGCACATAATGTTAGTTTGTCCTGTTATTTGTTTGAAAAAAAATTTTGAGACAGGGTCTTACTATGTGGCTCAGGCTAACCTTGAACTCACAACACAGTCCAGGCTGGTCAACCAGTTTTTCCTGCCTAAGCCTCCTGAGTGCTGGGGTTACAGGGCTAACCACAAAGTTCAGCTGGTCATTATCTAATCCTATCTTTCTTTCTTCATTTATTAGCTGACATCTGGGTTTTTAACAGTTGCAAATCACATTTGAAACACCAAAAACTCTTCCTCTGGAAATATATCAGTAAGCACAGTATACTGTGGAAGGATAGCACCACTTCCTTGCAAAGGCAGAAGCTGCCATGATTGCAGTCCCATTTCTCTTCCTCCACCTTGTTCTTCTTCCCCCAACTGCTCCCTTACTATGTCATTCCCAGCGTGAGCTAAAGTGCTTTAGGTACATCAGCTCTATTAGTTAGTCCCAACCACCCCATGAGGTCAGTGGCTAAGTGTCACTTTGCTCATGAGGAAAATGATACAGAAAGGCAACTTGCCCAAGGTCACCCTGTGGGTAACAACTTGGAATTTGGACCCAGGTCCACTTGACTTTGAAGGTCCTGTTCCTGCCAAAACACATTCTCTCTCTCTCTCTCTCTCTTTCCTTCTTTCTCTCTCTCTCCTCTCTTTCTCACTTTATTAAACAGCAAAGTAGAACTAGAACACAACTTTAAATAGTTGTAAATGAAGTCACAAAAAGGGATGCAAAGTGTTTGCAGTATGACTGTTATATATTCATTCAGCTAATCTTACACTAATACATATGATTATACCATGATTAAAAGTAGCCCAACTCTTAGCAACCATAAGTTACATCAATGGATCTCTTCCTATTATAGCATTTTAATATTACTTCCAATAGTGACTTCTTTATCAAATATAATCTACAAACTAAATTGCTTTTTTAAAAAATGTTAAACAATGACTAAAACTCTGCAAATCAAGTAGTGTACTTTATGGAAAAGTCTGGAAAAACAAGTGAGATAAAATACTAAGATAGAATTATTACATATATAAAGCTCCCCCATTTATTTCTGATTCTGAAACTAATATACTCTTAATGAGTTTTCAACAGTTGATCTGCTGGATACAAATAAAACTTTCAGACCAAACTCTAAGTAAGTGGTCTCATTAGCCTGTGGCTTACTGAACCCACGTGTCAAACTTCATCCACTCTTACAGATATTCCCCCACAAGGTCCCTGAGCCAGAGACAAAACACAGCTGTAGTGAAGACACGGGTTAGTTCCTTCTGTTTATCAAGTTTTCTACCCAATTTCTTTTTTACTTAAAGATTTTCCATTTCTAACATACACAACCTCTTTTTTCAGATACCAAATAGGTTATTTTGTGCAAAAGGAAGTTTTTAAACTTCTCAACATGACAATTCAGTTTCAAAGAAAAAAATCTTCATGTTTTGAGCTTCAATCAGTTTTCAGTTGATCAAAGGGAAGCCAGCGTCCTACCTTGTCACTAAATATTACACAGGACAATCTTCTGCTAAGAGCGCATCCAGTTCCGGTCAAGTTCAGGTCACTCTCACAGGAGATGAACTAAACTACAAAAGTCACATTCAGGACGGAAATGGGAAGGAGGAGGCACAAGATGGTGGACAGGTTGCAGAAAAGCTGTGTGTTCTGGACATGATTTTGGTCACCATTTCACAACATGGTTATTTTCTTGTATATGTGCTAAGTAAAGGCATATAATAAAAGAGTGCTAGACCTATATATCAAAGCAAATTTGATAAAACACCCATCTTCAAGTTTCACAAATATATGTAATTCTAATTATAAAGTCTCTACATCTTTGCATTTTCGTAGACTAAGATAATACATAAACGCATGAAAGTCTGCTGTTATACAGTTAATTTTACCTAGCTGACATTACCTTCATAAAAGCTCAGGGAAGCCACAAACAAAGGAACTGTAACTCTTGGATTAAATCCAAGTTTTAAAGGGAAAAAGAGCAGCAACTCCATGAAACAGGGGAAATCCATCCCTTATTTTCTTTTGCTTTTTGTGTCAGGTGTTTGGAAAACACTAGAAGCAGGCACGAGGTTTTCCATGTACTGTCCAAGAACCTGGTTTTCTGACTTCACCTTCAGGTTTTCTTCCTTTACTGCAGCCACTCTTGCAGAAGAACTTCAAGCATGTGCTGGAGTTCCAACACTTGGTTAAGTCGTATTTTTTTTTCCTCCAGTTTCATCTGATTTTCAGCATCAACTGTGTCCATGTCAGCACTCATCTTGGGTAACAAACTTCTGGGCCTTAGGTACCAAATCCTTGATGAATGGTCTTGCTTTGAAGGTGCCGGGAGGGGGTGGGACACATTCTTTTCTAAAAAATATTTTTATTTATTTTTAAGCAGAGAGAGAGAGAGAGAGAGAGAGAGAGAGAGAGAGAGAGAATGGGCACACCAGGGCCTCCAGCTCCTGCAAACAAACTCCAGATGCATGCAACATCTGGCTTTATGTGGGTACTGGGGAATTGAACCTGGGTCATTAGGCTTTGCAGGCAAGTGCCTTAACCGATAAGCCACCTCTCTAGCTCAAGACACGTTCTTAAATTACTGAATTTTATCATTTTTATAGACCTAAATAGTAACTACAACAATTTTGATTGATAGGGAGAGTTCACTCTTCCCTTGAAGTATTAGCAATGCATAATTAAAAGGCAGAGAAACTGCAACTAAAAAATCTTGGGACTCGGGGTTATTTTTTACCTTCCTCTTTGTACTCGGTGATATCTTTCATGATAAACTATTCACCGCTGTTGTAATTCATCTCTATGATACCCTTTTCCAAAGAGCAAAAGGAGATTGGGAAAATTCCCAGCTATCAAATCCAGGAGACTTTTCCTGGGGTTGCCTGTCCCTGTGAAGGCCAAGATCATAGGGGAGCTGGTGGAGGGCAGGCAGGTTCTCAAACCTGGGCTAGCAAGCAGGCGCTCAGCAGTGCTCACAACCAGTGCGGCATCAAATCCAGTTCACAAAGGCTCCGTCTGTCCTGCACTTTCATCAACGGCTAACTTTACAGAGACTCTCAAGGTCAGAGGAGCCCGGGCCTTGAACTTCAAATTGTTTACAAAGATCAAAGCAAAGAAACACAGAAGCAGCAAGGGCTGAAGAGAACAAGATGAGAAATGCTCAGAGGCAGAACCGCCAGCCAGGAAGATCACACGGAGAAGTTCCTGAGGATTCAAGAAATTTCTAAACTGGCCATGACAGCACACACCTGTAATCCCAGCACTTGGGAGGCTGCGTCAGGAAGATGGTGAGTTTGAGGCCAACCTGACTTAACATTGTGACTTCCTATTAGAAAAAACTGATGCACTCAGAGCGGGCACCAGAGACAGAGTGGGGAATCATAATGAATGTGGGCCCAGGGGAATCTCTTCCAAAGCCTGAGCACTGCGCTTGATGGCTCAGAGTTTTCGGCAGGCACTTTGATATCACCTTGAGTTCTTTACACTAGTGTTGGGCTGAACTTCAAGACTAAGGGGGGGGTGGTTACCTATGGCAGCACTAACCAGATAACATATTCCAAGCAGGATGAAGCTGCACAGATTGGGAGGAGACTCGGAGTCATGCTGTCCCCCCAGTAAAGACTTGTACAATACAAGCTATAAAGCAGGATATGGCCTTGGGACAAAGAGACTTTACTGCATCAGCCAGGTCTGGTTTCTCTGTCAAAGTTCTTCTACCACATGACTACAGGCCAGCCTAGGCTACATATGGAGATCCTATCTCAGGAAAACACACACAGGCGGAGCATGGTGACACAAACCTTTAATCCCAGCACTCAGGAGGCAGAGGCAGGAGGATCACCATAAATTCAAGGCAACCCTGAGACTAGATAGTGAATTCCAGGTCAGCCTGGGCTACAGTGAGACCCTACCTCAAAAATAAAAATAAAAATAAAAAACATGCGAAAAATTCTAGAAGGAAAATGGAAATCACAGACCCAGCCATCATTGCTGTAAGATTCTGAGCCTTTGAAATTTCCCTTTACTTGTTTTTCTTTAAAATATTTTATTTATTTATTTATTTATTTATTTATTTATTTATTTATTTATTTGAGAGATAGAGACAGAGAGACCATAAGTATGGGCGCACCAGGGCCTCCTGCTGCTGCAAACAAGCTCCAGACCCATGTGGCACTTTGTGGATCTGGCTTTATATGGGTACTGGGGACTCAAACCCAGGCCATCAGGCTTTATAAGCAAGCACCTTAAACTACTGAACCATCTCTCCAAACCCTTGTTTCTTATTTTCCTTACTCCGTGTTTGTTTCTCTATAACCCTCAGCAGAGAAAACCAAAAATTCCTTTGGGGTGGGGTGCGGGGGGGAGAAGCAACAGGGAAGTTGAATCTTGTACCAAACCATGTAAAACTCAGGCTGACAAAACACCACCACAAAACAGCAAAGAGCCAGGAAGCCATCCCTTCCATCTTCAGAACAATAGAACAAACTGAAAATGCACAATTTCCCCCAGATCCTTCAGAGAACTGAAGGTATCAGGAGGTTCTCCCAGTGGGAGAGAGAGAGAGAGAGAGAGAGGAATACAGGGACTCCTAACTTACCTGGAGGAGAAGCCACCAGGGAGCCAGCAGGAACTTGTCAGAACTCTGAACTGGAAAGTAGCCAACTGGCTGCTAAGGGCTACTTTAAGAGCTAAACTCCCTAGGGTCCAATCCTAGGGTTCCACACCTCCCTGGAGTTTACTCCAGAACACCACCAGACTCATTCTGAAGATGGGAGAAAAGTCTCCAGGCTTCAGGGGAGGGGAGGGGAAAAGTAACCATTTCATAATAGGCCCAGAGAAAAGTAACCATTTTTAAAGTCCAGAACATTCTGTTCTTTTAATCAAGGCCTACCATAAAGGGACACTACTTGACTAAGACCTTATCTTTTCCAAGAGGAAGGACAGCAAGAGAGCTCCAACTCCTCTGGCCTTCCCATCTTACATCAGGGCAGGAGAAGAAAAGCCATAAATTGCTTCCAGGTCACAATCCAAGAACTCAAGCCATGGCCCTATGGTTATTATTTCCACTGGGCTGCCATTTCAGTGACCACAACTTGAATGTTAATATTTATTCTCTCACAGTTCTGGACGCTGGAAGTCCAAAATCAAGATGTTCTCTGAAGACTGTGCAGGGATCTGATACCAGGGCACTCCAGGATGGCAGGTGCCCTGGAAAGGAAAGAGGACACCAGGCCCCAGCAACCAGGCTCACATCTCCCCACGCAGTTCCCAGTTCCCAGATGACAACGGGCCCCAAATCCTAGGCTCAGATCTCCTCCAGGGTTTAGATATTTACCACCCCCTCGCATGGCTTCCATTCCCCATGAAAACAAGTTCCAGATCTCCCCCAATGGACTAAGGTAGGACATGGGCTAAGGTAGGAGACCCAATCACACGCCCAGAAACAGCTCGGGAACAGAACCTGCCTTCCTGAAGAGCAATCCAAGGATGGGTAAGAAGTGGAAGGAACATCCAAAAGTAATAAAAATCTGATTCCTTTCTGCAACCTGATCAGGACGCAGCCCTATGTCTGAGGGACTTTTTCAGTCAATAAACTTTCATGTCCACCTTGTTACACCTGACTTCTTGTCTCCTAGCTCTTTATCTGATAGAAAAGCAGCCACCTCCATCACTCTTCTCTGTCTCTTCCTGGTTTCTGGTGGTCCTGGCCGTGCACTTCATTGCTTGATTGATGCTGTATCACACCAACACCATCACATTGCCTTTCCCTATAGAGGAGACAATTTTACCTCAACTCTCTGTGGATTTTCAGATGAGCCCAAGACTTAAACTTACAGATCAATAGGAGAAAAAAAAAACATGAATGTATTTAATAAGTTTATGACACTGGAGCCCTTGTAGGGGAATTCTCTAGGTCCATTTTGTGCTGATATGTTTGAGTTCTTTCATTAGCAATTCAGGCTGGTTGGACAAGTTTGAATCAAATTGTACTTTGCCCCATTGTTAATTGACAAACTGTTTCAATAAAATATTCTTTTCTATTAAAAAAACATATACTACTGTGGTAGTTTGAAAGTCTGTCTCCTATAGACTCGGGTGTTTTATTAAAACTCAGAACACGGGTCTCCAGCTGCTTGGCTGGAGGACGGATCACTGGGAGTGGATCTGAATTACAGACCAAAGGTTTGAGCTACGAGGGTTCTGCTTCCTGCCCATTCCTGCTTGCTGCTTTGGGGTTTTATGGGCTGTTTGGTTGTTTCTCTCTGCTTGGATCTATGGAAGCAGCTTTTTCAACCATTGGTGGAACTTCCTCTGGATCTGTAAGCTTGAAATAAATCCCTTCCTCCCCTCAACTGTGCCTGGTTTGGACGTTCATCTTAGCAATGTGGAACTGTACACAACAATCAAGAACCAATGCTGATGGCTGTCCAGGATCTGCCTGCTTGGCCCAACTTTTTTTCCCTCCTCCCAATGGACTCCTTTCTCCAGTGGTTCTTGGACCTCTCCCCGTGGGCCACCTGACCTTCAGCGCAGATACCGTTTCCAGGGGCGCAGGCGCCCACAAGGACAGCCCTGCGCGTCGATGACGTATGACGTATGATTCGTGCGCGGAACCCAGGAAGGACCCTGGTCCGCGGCCTGGGGCCGAGTTCCGGTTGGGGGCAAGTGAGGCGCTGCGTGGAGCTGGTGGCGGCCATTAGGAGCAGGTTCTCTTAGGGTTCTGTGTGCGCGGGAGCCCAGCTCCGGGGTGGGCAGCGAGAAACGACCCCCCGGCTGATTTCACCCGCCATAACCGGGCTACCTCCGAAGATGGACCCTCGGGGCTGATTTCGCCCGCCATAACCGTGCATCCGGAGATGGACCCCCGGGGCTGATTTCGCCCACCATAACCACGTTTCCTCGCAGGGGCTGATTTTGCCCACCGTAACCGCGCTGCCTCTAGAGATGGACCTCCAGGCTGATTTCACACGCCATGCCCGCGCGCGCTGCCTCCGGAGATGGACCCCCGGGGCTGATTTTACCCACCATAACCCGCTGCCTCCGGAGATGGACCCCGGGGGCTGATTTCACCCGCCATACCCGTGCTGACTCCCTGTCGGCCTTGAACAGTCCCTTTTGTGATCACTGGGAGCAGCGAGGCGAAGACAGGCTCCTCAAAGACATGGGGATGCCTGCAGTCCATCAGAGCTCACAAAGGTCAGGTGACTTTCCTCTCCATTCACCCTTCGGCTCTGTCGGCAAGACGTTAAGAATATGGAATCTTGTGGAGGGAAGATCAGCCTTCATAAAAAGTACAAGACAAGAGTGCTCACGTAGTAGAATGGTCCCCAAGTGGGGAGACATACACAGTCGTCCTACAGAATAAAATAGGCGTCTATCAGCTTGACACTGTGGCTTTTAGGCAGAGATCACAGGTGACAAGAGAATTTCTTCTGTTCCGTTTCTGTCACTGTCCTTGCAGTGGCTGGAGATGAAGATGCTGTGAGGTTTTTTGACTGTGATTCACTAGCGTGCCTCCATGAATTCAAAGCTCATGAAAACAGGGCGAAAGACCTGTTCAGTTTTCAAATTCCAGAGCATCATGTTCCGGTGACAGCATCGAACAATGGCTTCATCAAAATGTGGAAGCTCAAGAAGGGTAAGAAAGTCCCCCGTCTTTGCTCTGTGCCAGGCTGACATGCCTCAGCGTGTGGTTAGACAGTCGTCTTCCAGCAGCAGGGCCCTCTCCTCCCTCTCCAGAAAGTGAATGAAGAGAAGTCTTAGCCAGGCACCAAGAAGTCTGCTTGAACTGGTGGCAGCAGGAAGCCAGCCGAGAACAGGAAGCAGCTTGGTGTCAACCAAGAAGAGGAAAGTGATAGGAATGTTACGAGAAGACAAGATGACCAGATCTCCTCTTCAAGAAAACTCCTTTCTAGAAGAATTTTCCTCTTCAAATATTTTACCCAACTTGTTAGTGAGGGTTCAGTTTTATTAACACAAGTGACAAGTGCAGGAACTGCCTCTGTCATGTCTTGGAGTGGAACCCATCAGGGCTCAGGCCTCCTCCCCATGCACTGAATGAACCTCATGGTCACGGGTAGCATGTCAAAGTTGTTTATTGAGGCTTGGAAGTCAACAAGCTCTGCAGCCATCTGCCAGCCAGGGCCTCGGTCACTGAGCTCCACTGAACCTCTCCTTCAGAGATTTGTGAGCAAGGAGATGCCAACCGCCTTTGCCTCTGTGACAGGCACCTCCAGGGTCTGCTTCCCCACCGGGTCCTTCACCACTGGTCTGTATCTTAAGCTTCGCCCTGATCTGACGTCTCTCCTCCCTGCTGGGCTGACATCCGCTGAAGAACTGCCCAACAGCCCTGGTCTACATCCGCTGAAGGACTGCCCGACTGCCCTGGTTGCTCGCTCATCTGTGCTAGGCCACTATCATAGGCTTTTGGTCCTCCTGCTGAGCCGCCCGGGCCTCCCTCCAGGGTTCCTGCATGCCTGCTCTGCCTGCCTTCCTCCCTTTCTCTGGAACAGTCGACTGAAGTGAGCCAGCTAGGGCCAATGCCACACCTCCAAATACCTAGATGCAAGATGACAGGTGGGTGAATCTCTAGCTGAGTTATTAACAGTGAGGAATGTTTCTTCTTTTAGAGAAAATGTGCAGCTTTAAAGCAAACCACTTTCAGGTTGTGCTCTTGTTTTTTTAACAATAGTGGAATTATTGTGGTCGATGATATTATATGTCGCAGTGATATATACTGTAATGTGATCGATCCTGCTGGCAGAGCCAATCAATCTCATTGCAGCTCTGAAATATCAGCAGAGCATGCTCTCTGGGAAGAGCCATTTTCCCTCAGCAGAACCCCTGAGTGTGACGGGGCTATTTCCTGTGTCACTAACAAACAGTGATCATCTCTAAAGGGCATCAGGTTGAAAGCAGGCTGACACACCTGTGCACATGTGTGTGAAGGTCACCTTCATTTCTCTGGCAAGTGCTGTGAGTTCATTGCTAGGTCATAGTGCTTCATGCTTATTTTAAAAATTGCCAGTCATGGGACAGGCATTAGGGAGAGTGGACACACCCAGGGTACCTTTTATGTGTGGAACTGGAAACTCATTTTATAAATTTGTGATTATGATAAAAAGGAAAAAAATTAATTAAATTTTTTTTAAATGCTTACTTTTTAGTTCTGGATGGTGGGAAGTCCAAGATCAAGGTACTGATTGGTTTGTTGTTCAGCAAGGGTTCACTCTGCTTCCAAGATGGCATCCTGAATGTTGGGTCCTTGCATGGCATAAAAGATGCCACTCCCCAACCTCCTACAGCAGCATGGATCCATGAGGGTGCATCACTCAGGACCCAAGCATCTCCCATTAAACCCCACCTTGTAACTGCTAAACATGAACAGGGTGGGGGGAATGTTAAAAACCACAGTGGAAATGAAGATGCAAACAGAGTCAAACACATATACATGGAGTTGAACAAAGTAGTAAGTTGTGAACACGTGGCTGGGCAAAGAGGGCTTGATGGGAAAGAACTGGGAAGAGAAGATTGGCTTAAAAAGGAACACGTCGATTTTCTCAGCTTCGTCTTTTCATCCTTAGTGACAAGAGCATTACTGTCCTCCTGGTATGAGGAGAGCATTGTCCCCACAAGGATGATAGCTTTTATCTCCTGCTTTCAGGAGGAAAGGGGAAGGCTAGATGTCCTTTAGTTCAAAATAGCACGTTTGAGTGTCTTGTGCTGAGTTCCTTCCCCCCTGTGTCTTTGTCTCTGTATCTTCTCTTCTTACAAAGATGTAAGCCATTGCATTTAGGATCTTCCCCAACTCAAAATGATTTCATCTTAACTAATTACACCTACAAAGACTATGTTTCCAAATAAGCTCACATTCTGAGGTTCCAGGCAAGTATCAGCTTTGGCTGGACACTTGCAACCACATGATCAGGCACCAGTATAACAAAAGTAGATTGTGGTTGAATGAGCTGCAAGACACAGAAGGATGTCCTGAGGGAAACTCCCTCCTCCTGACAAAAACAGAAAAAATAAAAAAAAACTTAGAGCCGGGCGTGGTGATGTATGCCTTTAATCCCAGCATTCAGGAAGCAGAGACAGGAACATCACTGTGAGTTTGAGGCCAGCCTGAGACTACATAGTGAATTCCAAATCATCCTGGACTAGAGTGAGATGCTACATTTGGAGAAAAAAAAAAAGAATCCCTGAACACCTATGATTATTACAGTAGCCATTAAACAAAGCTCAGCTCCTATTCAGATTAACACAAAACTCACACTAAAGCCTGATCCCCTCAGGCCCCTACAACATGTCCAGAATTCAACAAAAGCAACAACAATAACAAAATGCAAGGCATGCTAACAGGCTACTAAAACCTCAGTCTGCCGTAAAACCTAACAACCAAAGTTTGATTCCCCAGTTACCCACATAAATCCAGATGCACAAAATGGTGCATGTATCTGGATTTCATTTGCAATTGTTAGAGGCCTTGGTGCACACACATTCTGTCTCTGTCTGCTTGCAAATACATTAAAAAAACTAAAATTAAAACCTCAGTCTGGGGGCAACAGAGATTGCTTAGTGGTTAAGGCTCTTGCCCAGAAAGCCTAACAAACCGAGTTCCATTCCCCAATGCTCACGGAAAGCCAGATGCACAAAATGGCAAATGGTGGCAAATGTATCTGGAGTTCCTTCGCAGTGGTCTCTCTTCTATCTATCTCTCTCTGCTTGCAAATAAAGATTTTTGTTTTGTTTTTTCAAGGTAGGGTTTTTAAAAACCTCTGTCTGAAGAGACGAATCAGGCATCAGAACCAAACTTGGATTCAACATAGATTTGGAATTATGAGCTAGAAAATTAAGATAACCATGATTACTGTGATAAGGACACTAATGGAGAAATAGACACATTGCAGTAATGAGTAGATAATGAAAATGGAGACATGGAAACTTCTAGGAATCAAAGGAGATGGTGGGAATTAAATCTGAAATCAACAAAAGAGAATGGAGCTGGGCATGGTGGAGCACAAATCCTAACCCTAACCCTTGAAGGTCAAGGTAGAAGGATCACCATGAGTTCAAGGCCGCCTTGAGACTACACAGTGAATTCCAGATTAGTTTAAGCCAAAGCAAGACCCTACCTCAAAAAAAAAAAAAAAACACGATTTTTGCCAGCTGTAATACTGAGGTCTAATTTATAGAACTTACAAAGAACTAAAAAAAATAAATAAATCAAACAGCCCCTCACAAAATGGAGCATTGAGCTCAACAGAGAATTCACAGAGGAGGAAAAACAAATGGCCAATTCTCACTTAAGAAAGTACTCAAAGCCGGACGTGGTGGCGCACACCTTTAATCCCAGCACTCGGGAGGCAGAGGTAGGAGGATCACCATGAGTTCAAGGCCACCCTGAGATTACAGAGTGAATTCCAGGTCAGCCTGGACTAGAGCAAGACCCTACCTCGAAAAACAAAAAAAAAAAAAAGAAAAGAAAAGAAAGTACTCCTCGGGAAGTGACGTTGGAAGCCGGCGAACCATCTGCAGAGGGCAAGGGCCACCAGCATGGGCTGAGAGTTTGGAAAAAAAAAAAAGAAAGTACTCCTCATCCTTAATCATCAGGGAAATGCAAATCAAAACTACAATGAGATTCCACCTTTCTCCAGTCAGAATTGCAATTATCAAAAAATCCAACAACAATAATTGCTGTCGAGGTTGGGGGAGGGAAGGAGCCTTCATTCACTGCTGGTGGGAATGCAAACTCAATCAACCACTATGGAAAGCGGTGTGGATGCTCCTGAACAGATTGGACATAGAGCTACCAATGGACCCAGCTATCCCTCTACTAGGCACGTATCCTTGAGATGTCACACCCCAGAATAGAGACATTTGCTCAACCATGTTTATTGCAGCACAATTCATAATAGCCAAGAATTGGAATCAACCCAAATGTCCATCCCTGGATGAATGGATCACAAAATGTGGTACATTTACACAGTGGAATTTTACTCAGCAGAAAGAAAAAAAACGACATGATGAAATTTAAAGAAAAGTGGACAGATTTGGAGCAGATCTTACTTCGCAAACTCACACAAGAACAGAAACTCAAATGCTGCATATTCTCCCTCATATGCAGTTCCTAATCAGGTTAAGCTCAAACTCAGGTTGAAGGAATGGGGGAGGGGAGGGAGGCGACTTATACAATAAGCTGAACCAATAATGAATTGTAATCATAAAATCCTTATTTCCATACAGTAAACTCTCGAGGAAGAAGGGGGTATCGCCTGCTAAGATGAGCCATGAAAGAAATGGGAGGAAGAATAACTCCATGAAAAATGGATCAGACATGGAACTCCCTGGCCCAGTCATTGGTTCCTACCCACACTGAGCTGTTGATCAAAGAGACCCACGAGGTCTCTAAAACAAGACAGGATTCTGTCAAAGATTTTGAATACCCACCCCAGGCCAAAGGTAAGATCCTATTGCAGAAGGTTATCAAATAACACCAAGAGACTCTGCAAGGTCCAGAATGGCAACCTGCCCCCAGATGCTAGCATATGCAGTGCTGGAAGGCACTACATAAGCAGCCAGGGGAAATTGGTCAATAATATTTGGAGAAAACAGAGACCACTGATATACAATGCTGACTATTGCCATGAAAAGGCTGAACACACTGCCTGGGCACATGTGGTAGTTTGAATAATGTCCCCTGTTGTGGTCAGCTTCTTAGTTGCTGCTTAGGAAGAACCCAAACAAAAGCGGCTTATGGAAGAAAGGGTTTATTTGGCTTACGGACTCAAGGGGAGACTCCATCCTGGCAGGAAAAACGATGGTATTAGCAGAGGGCTGGACATCACCTCTGCCACAGCACTGCAAACAGTGGCAGGAAGGTGTGCCAAATACTGGCAAGGGGGAGCTGGCTTATAACCCCCATAAGCCCACCCCCAACAACACAGCTTCATCGAGGTTGTAAAACCCAAACTGCCATCAGCTGAGGATCAATCTATCAGAACACATTCAATTGTTTGTGGGGGACACCTGTATCAAACCATGACATCCCCCAATAGAATTTATTATAATTGTGTTTATTAAATTATTAATTGTCTCCAGCCAGTTCTGGCTGGAGGAGGTGTGTCACCTTGGCCAGATCCTAGGGTTCAGCCCTAAGGTATTTCTGGGGTGGATCTGGAATTCTAGTTTTACATATGCAAAAAGCAGTCTGAGCTCAAGCCTGGAGTTCTCTTTTGCTAGTTTAGAGTGTGCTTGCTTGCTTGCTTCTGGAGGTGCTTTTTCTCTCTCTCTGCTTGCTTCTGTAAAAAGGGAGCCAGCCTTTTCCTTAACTTCCCCTGGATCTGATAGTTTAAATAAATACCTTCTTCCCCAAAATTGTGCCTG
The DNA here is from genome assembly GCA_004024765.1 of Zapus hudsonius. Classification (NCBI taxonomy): domain Eukaryota; kingdom Metazoa; phylum Chordata; class Mammalia; order Rodentia; family Dipodidae; genus Zapus; species Zapus hudsonius. The sequence continues at coordinate 18,463 of PVHP010007902.1, forward strand.
GTTTGGAGATTCATCCCAGCGGCGTGTGGCTGACTATGACAGCACACTTGGGCAATAGAGGTGCCATAACCTGGGGAGGGTAGTCAACAGCTTTCAAATTGGTCAAGAAATCCACTCAGTGTCAAGGAGTCCTTAACTGGAACTAGGACTCAGGTCAAAATCCTATGGGAACCAGAAACTTGGGCCCCCAAGGAGAAACTCCCATTACTAGAGAACTACAGAGAGGCTAATCCCAATAGAATCTCGCCAAATTAGAAATGTGTGTCACATTTAATCCATATTGGCCTCACTCTGATGAAGATCCTGTTTGTATTTTTCAGAAGGCAATAAAAGAGCCAAGGTCATTCCAACTCCACCAACGAGCTACAAGTTGGCGTCCTGGCAAGAGATGAACCACCCCAGGCTTATCGTGTAGGCCCTAAATGAAACCCTTGAGAGAGGTCTATCAGCACAGCGTGAGACACTAACACTTTCCAACACAACCTAAAGCAGAAGTACAGAGGCCATAAAGATCTCAACAATAAAGCAGTTTTAAATCTCACCCACCATGACTCAGGGAACTAAGCGGAAGAGGAGGCAGAAAAAGAGTGTAAGAGTCATGGTGGGGAGAATATCAAGAGACAGTGCCCCCTCAGCAACAACACACAAGTGGGGAGAAACCTGGCTGCCTCTTATGCTATCCATAACCTCCTACCCCATAGAACTATCCAGTATGCCCACCGAGGAGGATACCTAGTGGATTGGGGACAGGGAGGAAGGAATCAGGGATACCAATGTGATATTTACTAATACACTGTATCTAATTTTGGACAATAAAAATACTGATTTTTAAAAAATAAAGTGTATTTTCACACTAAAAAGAATCCAAAAAATTCTTTTAGTTAAAAATAAATTTGAAAAGGGAAGAAGCCTTAGAAAAATAAATAAGTACAATGAAAACAGTTAACAAGTATGGTAGATATTAATTTCACTTTGTTGATTATTTTAAGTGTGAATGATCTAAATAGGCCATTTTTAAACCACATTTTTTATTTTTATTTATGAGAGAAAGGAGAGAGAGACACACAGAGAGGGAATAGGGGTACCAGGGCTTCTAGCCACGGCAAGTGAATCCCAGATACATGCTGGCAACTTTTACCCCTTTTGTATTTTATCCCAGTAAGAAATCTTTTTTTTTATTATTTGTATTTACTGCAAGCAGAGAGAAGAGAGATAAAGAGAATGGGTGCATCAGGACTTCAAGCCACGGCAAATGGACTCCAGATGCATACACCACTTTGTGTATCAGGTTTTATGTAGGTACTGGAGAGTCGAACTCAGGTGGTTAGGCTCTGCAGACAAGTGCCTTAACCACTGAGCAATCTCCCCAGCCCAAGAAATCTTTTTTAAAGTAAAGAATTAGAGAAATGCAGTATTATTCAGATTGATCAAAGAAAGCTGACATAAATATATTTCAGAGAAGGCAGGCTTCAGGGATATTACATAAGGATAAAGGTGCTTAGTTTCCATGAAAACATAAATGAGATGTTAAAATACAAAGGAAAACTAAGAGTACTGCCAGGAAAAACAGACAAACTTACAACTTGCTGGAGACTTCCATACTCTTGCATCAATAGTCAGAAAGTCCAATAGACAAAACCAGTGAGGACAGAGTTCAACTGAACACCACCATTGGTCAATGGAATCTAACAGACATTTATACAATATTCTGTCCAAAAACAGCTCTCAAGCTCACCTGAAACATTCTCCAAGGGAAACTACACGGTGGGACATGGAAGAAAACTAAAGTTTTTATTTTTAAAAAAATTGAGGGGGACTGGAGAGATGGCACAGTGGTTAAGGAGCTTGCCTATAAAGCAGAAGAACCCAAGTTCAATTCCCCAGTAGCCACATAAAGCCAGAAGTACAAGGTGGCACATGCAGTGGCTGAAGGCCCTGGCGTGCCCATTCTCTCTCTCACTCTCTGAAATACACAATTAAAAAATTGAGGGGTTGGAGAGATGACTCAGCGATTAAGACCTGCAAAACCTAACAACCCAAGTTCAATTCCCCAGTTCCCATGTAAAGCCAGATGCACAGGGTAGCTCATGCATCTGGAATTTGTTTGCAGTGGCCGGAGGCTCCTTCTTGCCCATTCTCTCTGACTGTCTCTCTCTGCTTGCTAATTAGTTGGTGGATCATCCAGGTCTGTATTGATAACTCCAATTCATTTTAATCTGCTGAGGCACACCATTAGCATTAAGCTGCACTCCAGGCCTCTAAGGCTTCAGAACCTTTATTTATTTAGTAATAGATGTTTTAATAATTTGCATTTAAACATAAGGTTACTTGTAGCTGGATTATACTAATTATAAGTGGGTTGAGCTTTATTAAGCCAGTGGTACCTTGTGGCCAGTGACAAATATGAGCCTTAATTTGAATTCCCTGTAATTATTAGGCAATCAGCTAAGACTCCAGCAAAGCAATGGATGAGGCCCTTTGAAATGACTGCACCTTGCATTATCAGAGGTGGTCACAGGAGTCAGTTACTGCTTCAGTTCCATCCATGCCTGTCACATATAAATCCGCTTACCCAGGACCTTAGAGAAAGCCTCGATGGCCTTGGTTTCATCACTTTTATTTTGCAACTGCAGCCATTCTGTGACACAGGACCTGGAGGACTCAGATGGACGGCCTCCATGGGGTGTGGTAATGGACTGCAGGCGGGCTTAAAGCTTTCTTAAACTTCTTTGTGTAATTCTATTCAGGGAGACACCAATGAATGCTTCTTCTCCCAGGCAGCGCACCCCCAACAGACTGAAGCCAATTCCAGAGATTACCAGGAGCTTGGAGACCCCTAAAGCAGCCATAGCATAGGAAGGTCTCATTCCAGCATGGCTATGAGCTCCCCACAACTGTATTGTGGAGCTTCCCATCCCTTGATCTCTCTGTACACTCTATTTACCTCTCAGTTTTTAAAAATATATTGGGGCTCAAGAGATGGCTCAGAATTTAAGATGTTTGCCTGCAAAGCCTAACGACCTGAATTTGATTCCCCAGTACCCATTAAAGCCACATACACAAAGTATCTGGTGTTCATTTGTGGTGGCAGGAGGCCCTGGCAAGCCCATACTTTCTCTCTCTCTCTCTCTCTCTCTTAAACAAATGAAAATATTATTTTAAAAAAATGCAAGGCATGGTGTGACTCATGCCTTTAATCCCAGCACTCAGGAGGTTAAAGTAAGAGGATGCTGTGAGTTCAAGGCCAGCCTGGGCTACTGAGTTCTTCCAGGTCAGTCTGGAATAGAGAGTATAACCCTGACTCAAAATAAATAAATAAATTTTAAAAAGAAAGAAAGAAAAAGAAAGGAAAAAAAACAGCTGCATGTGGTGGCACACACCTTTAATCCCAGCACTCAGAGGTAGGATCACTGTGAGTTTGAGGCCACCCTGAGACTATGTAGTTAATTCCAGGTCAGCCTGGGCTAGAGCGAGATCCTACCTTGGGGTGGACGGATGCAATCACTACCTTATCTATACAGTAAAGGTAAACATACTTTGAATGACCCCATAGATTGATGGTAATGGCAAGGTATCATTCCTGTTCTATAATGTCAAATGTTTAAATTCTGACAAATAATTTTTAAGTATTTATTTACTTATTTGCAAGCAGAGAGAGATAGAAAACAGACAGAGAATGGGCATGCCAGGGCCTCCAGCCACTGCAAACAGACTCCAAATGCAGGTGCCACTTTGGGCATCTGGATTTGCATGGGTACTGAGGAATCAAGCTCAGTTTATTAGGCTTTGCAGGCAAGCACCTTAACTGCTGATCCTTCTCTCCAGCTCTTTGACTAATAATTTTTGACCATTACTTTTAAAAAAATAAATGAAATCACCACAGTGATTTTGGATACATTTCAGATTTGTGGTGTTGTCCCAGAAGTCCATGCCATGCCCAATGCTTGGTTTCCTCGCTCAGCGTGTGAGGGGAGTGTCTTTACCTTCCTTGCTGTAGCCCTGCTTTGCCCCATCTCAGTCCCATCCAGCCCTAAGGTAGCCTTAGGCTAATGCCCCATCCAGTCTCCCCTGATCCTCCCTGTGGAGTTGTTCCACTTCTAAACCTCTCCAGTACTTTCCTGGGTATTTTAGTGTCTTGTACCAACTGGGTGACTTATAGGTTCAAGAACATGGTGCCAGCATCTGACAAGGGCCTTCACTCTGCATCATTCCACGGAGGAAGGCAGAAGGGCAAGAGAGCAAGAGGGGATGAAACTTATTCTTACAGTAGACCAGCTCTAGCGATAACTAAGCCACTCCTGTGATAACAATGTGACTACAGTCACAAGAGCAGAGACCTCAGGCCTGACTGAATGAGGCTTCACCTCCAACACTGTTGCACTGGGGACCAAGTTTCCAACACATGAACTCCATCCAAACTTTACCACTTGGCCTGAGGGCAGCTAAGACCCAGTCATTGGTTAATTAGCATTGGGGTATAGTTGGGAAAGGCATGGTTGCCAGCCTGTGCCAATAGAGAAGGTGGTGGAACATCAGGAGGTGGCACCCAGTAGAAAGAAGTTGTTTCATGTTCCTGATGCCTTGAGCCAAGCAACTTTCTCTGCCACATGATCCCATCACCATTAACTACTGACTCATTAAAGTTCCTCAAATGACTGGGCCAACCATGGCCAGAAGCCTCAGAAACCATGGGCCAAAATAAATATTTTCTCCTTGAAGTCAATCATCACAGCAAAGAAAAGCTGGCTAAGACAACCTGCTTGGCTCTCAACTTTGAAGTAAAATTTCCAGGAAAAAAAAAAAAAGAAGTGCTGTATCTACTTCCAACAAGGTTGAATGGATTGACAGAACTGTGATCACAAAGATGGACGGACAGTTACAGGATCAAAGACACTGGACTACATCACCTCTGCATCTGCCCTGGTCATGGGGTGAAACCCTTTGGGAATGTGCAAATGGACCACTGACTTCCACCAACCCAAAGGCTAAGAATCATCAGATCGCATCTGAGGCCAACAGCAGAGATTTCCCCACTTTGCTATAACCTGCCTACCTGATATTCCTACCAATGCTTTTGAAAAAATGCCTTGATTGATGACTCTCTTTTGTCTATATCTATAAGACCTTCATGAAACTCTTAACATGTGGTAACATGCAATTTGCAGTAACAAATCTGTGTTCCAAGGCCAGTTGCTCCTATTTGGCTCCAGAATAAACTATCTCTCTTTGGAGAGCTGTCTTTTGTGTTGACATAACCTTGAAGGGTACCACAATTAAAACCACTAATCAGCCCAGGCCTGAGGCAAAACCCTGTTGCTGAAGAAACCACAGAATGCCATCGATCAGCACCAAGAGACCCTTCAGCGTCCAGAACAGTATCCAGCCCCCATAAGGCAGTTAGTGTAGTGCTGGAAGGCACTGCACAGGCTGCCAGGGGAAACTGATCAAGGACAGCTGGAGTAAACAGAGACCACTGACACGAAACACAATCTGCAGCCATGAGTAGGCTGACCACACCTCCTACTGGGAGAGAACAGCGAACCAAGAAAGGAGCACTTGTGTAATGGAGGAGCCTGGGCCTGGGGGAGACAATCAACAGCTTTCAAATTAGGCCAATTTTCCACTTAGTGAGGGGGACCCCTTGTCTGGAACTTGGGATTCAGGGCGATAGGCACCGGATTCCATACTCTTGGGCTCCCAAGACAAGACGCACTATGGGAGCGATTAACGGGGAGGCTACTAAAAATAGAATCTAGGTAATCCAGAATTGTGTATATTTGTTAACCTACACTGATCTCACTCTCCGATGGAGATTGTGTTTGTATTTTTCCGGATGCAGCGAGAGAGCTGGGGCCCATGTAACCCTACCAACCGACCATAGGCCGATAGCTGAGATTCTGGCAAGAGAGGAACCACCACAGTCATACCGTGGAGGATCCATATGGAACCCCGCAGAGAGTGTGACAGGATGAACAAGGGACCCACAGCCACAGCCATTCAATCAACACAAGATAAGCCAGTGAGATAGAAACCAACGATTTTCAACACAAAGACCCCTAAACTCACAACCTTAAAGCAGCCTTAATACTCATCCACCACAACTCAGGGAACTATGCGGAAGAGGGGGCGGAAAGATTGTGAGAGCCGTGGTGGGGGAGATTATCCAGAGGCATGGCCAGGAGAACCTGGCAGAATATTAGGCTATCCATGGTCCCCTGCCACAAGGACTGATCCAGACGACCCATGGAGGAGGTTATCCAGCGGTTTGGGGAGGGGGAGCAGTGGAGAATGGGGATAACAACTCATTGTTTGCCCACTAAATATTGTAATTCATTATGGACAATAAAAAAAAAGAAAAGAAAACCACTAATCAGGAGCTGAGGAAATGGATCATTTGGTAAAGTGCTTTTCTCGCAAGCATAAGGACCTGAATTTAACCCCCAGGACCCACACAAATGCCTGTCATGGTGGTACACACCTATAATCCCAGAACTGGGGAGGCAGTGGCAGGTGGGACACTGGAGCTTACTGGCCAGTCTGTACTACCTAATCAGTGAGCTCCAAGCCAATGAGAGTTCTTATCTCAGAAGGAGGTGGACAGAACCCAGGATAAGTCAGCAAGACAGACACCAACGATTTCCAACACAGCCTAAAACAGAAGTACAGAGGCCCTTAAGATCTCTAATAAAGCAGCCTTAAAACTCACCCACCATGACTCAGGGAACTAAGTGGAAGAGGGGGCAGAAAGAGTGTAAGAGCCATGGTGGGGGAGAATATCCAGAGATATCTCCCCCCTCAGCGACAACACACTAAGGGGGGAACCTGGCTGCCTCCTGTGCTATCCATAACCCCCTGCCACATGGACTGATCCAATGTGCCCACGGAGGAGGATACCCAGTGGGTTGGGGACAGGGAGGAGGGAAATGAGGATACCAACATGACCTTTACTAAACAATGTATCTAATTTTAGACAATAAAGAGATAAATTTTTATTAAAAAAGCCGGGCGTGGTGGCGCACGCCTTTAATCCCAGCACCAGGGAGGCAAAGGTAGGAGGATCGCCAAGAGTTCAAGGCCACCCTGGGACTACATAGTGAATTCCAGGTCATCCTGGGCTAGAGTGAGACCCTACCTTAAAAAACCAAAAAAAAAAAAAGAGGTGTACAGTGTACCTGAGGATAACACCCAAGGTTTTCCTCTGGCCTAGACACACACACCCATGCATGAACACTTGTACAGACACATATGAAAATGCATGTGTGTACACTATGCACACCAAACACACACACACACACACACCACAAAAAAAAACAATATTTACTAATCAGCCATAAAGGAGACCATCTTGGACCTCCTCCTGTAAAAACCTTAGCCAGTGCCTTCGGTTTTTCAGGAATCTGATAGGCTTGAGGCCGAGGCATGGAGGGTCTGGTTTGGCTCTTGATTGTGGTGGGAACCAACATTCATGTAACTTTTTTACTTACAGGAAGTGGTAATTCTCACCTTCCTTGACCACAAAGCCTGAGCTCACCAGCACTGGGAACCAGGGACTGCTTTAGCCTGGCATCCTAATCATGAGAAGGCCGCTTTCCTCATTCATGTGGTTTTTGTCAGGATGTCTGCAGTCACGGGGCTGCTCTAGGTTATAAAACTTTTAAGAAGAACCCTAAAGGTCATTCATCCCCATAACTATTTCATACCCCTCACCTCAGTCAACAATACCACCCCCACCTCTGTCTGTCTACTCCCACAGTACATGGTGACTCTGCTGGGAAAAGTTGGAGTTTGGGGGCTGGAGAGATGGCTCAGTGGTTAAGGCGCTTGTCTGCAGAGCTAAACAACCCAGGTTCAATTCCCCAGTACCCACATAAAGCCAGATGCACAAGTGGTACATGTGTTTGGAGTTTATTTGCAGTGGCTGGAGGCCCTGGTGCTCCCATTCTCTCTGTCTCTCTTCTCTCTGTCTCTCTTTCTGATTGTAAATAATAAATGAATAAAAGTTGGAGTTTTGCAAACATTTAGCTACTACTATGCTTAGCGTATAACAGGATTCTGGTCCTATAGCCATGAATCCCTCAGGTCACCAAATTAATGTAGCAATAACATAAACTAATCTCATTTACAGGAAATTGGAAGCTATTGCAGCCTCAGAGAGCAAATTGGATTTGAGAGAGGGACACTGAGAGGAATTGTTCCTTGAGGCCACCAATCAACTGAGTGGCAAAATCCAAAGAGACAGATCACCCAGAAAGAGCAAAGATGTCCATTGTAAACTGTGGGGGAAGAGAAGGAAATCCTTTGTCCTGTGAGGAAGAAGACTCAGGATACAGAAGACATCAGTAACATGGCAAGGAGCAAGGTCGATGTGTATCCACCATAACTGAAGTCTGGCCACTGAGGATCTGGTTACCCAGGGAGCCGCTACACTCATGTGAGGAAATGAGAATTACAGAATCATGGCAGGATACTTGACTGCTCTCTGTAGCAGAACATTATTACATCAGGGAACGTAATGTGATGTCACCAACTTGTGTCCAAAAAGAGCTACTTTTAAGCTGTGTGGGTAGCTTACTTGGTAAAGTGTTTCTTTGCAAGCACCTAAAGTTAATGCTCAGATTGGCTTCTAACTCTCAATCCTCCTGTCTCAGCCTTCAAAGTGCTGGGATTACAGGTGCATGCCACCGTGTCCAGCTGGAAAAGCACAAACTTTGACTGAAGCAAATGACATAGGAACTAATTCTCTCCCTTCAACATTTCAATGTCAAAGTCCTTCCTCCAAAAAGCTGTCTCCAAGCCACCGAAGTCCTAAGAGGCACGACAGATCTCACAGCCAGGCAGGAGGTGTCCGCCTGCAGTGACTTGGATCCTACTTTGGATGTGGTCTTGTTACCTTCTCTTAACCCCCAGGATCTGGAGGATGTACAGGTTCTAGAAGGATCTGCATATTCCCCATGTCCCAGCAGCAAGTGTGTCAGGTGATCTTTCTTACACAAAATCAACAGTGAACAAGTTCCACATGAAGGCAGAATGTTCTAGCACAGGAAGGAATGCAACGGAGCACCAGAGATCTGTGTCAGTGAATGGTAATAAGGAAAAACAACAGAGGAGGAAATGCTGAACTTTGTATAGAAAAAAATCAGAACAAGCAAATGTATTCATTTCATAAAAAGAAATACAGGAATACAAAACAGAAAAAAAATGAAAGAAGTTCACTTTGGGAGTGATATTTGTATATCTTCTTATCTTAACTCCTGAACCACATAAATTTTTTACTTAGCTAAAAAAAATAAAATTGAGCTTTAATTTTAAGGGATGGAATAAAGCAAACCCAACAATACAGTGCAAAGAGAAACAGACCAAGCTGATACCATATCAAATCAAAAGCCACAGAGTCAGGAATTAATTGAAGTACACTGATTGCACACACAGTGGGATCCATTCTGAGAACAGGACTCTAGAAACATCTGATACTTAGTAGATCTACTATTGATAATGATACTGCTCCAATAATTCTGAAACTCTATTTGGCACGATATAGTATAAAACAAATAAGCAAATATATATTTTTTACTGGAAGTAAAAATACTGGTAATAAGCAAATTTTAAAGAAAAACCCTGTGATGTTAAATTTGAGTTGGAAATATCAGCTTGAAAGGTGTCTTTAATTTTTTTAATTAGAGAGAAAAAAATGAATGAATGAATGAATGAATGGGCAAAACGGGGCCTCCTGCCATTGCAAACAAACTCCATATACACCTGCCACTTTGTGCATCTGGCTTTATGTGGACACTGGGGAATCAAACTCAGGCCTATGGCTTTGTGAGCAAATACCTTTAACTGCTGAGCCTTCTCTCCAGCCCCTGAACCTGTGACTTTTTAAATTATTTATTTATTTGCAAGCAGAGAGAGAGATAGAAGAGAGGCAAACAGAGAGAATGGGCATGACAGGGCTTCCAGCCACTGCAGACGAACTCCAGATGCATGCACCACTTTGTGCATCTGGCTTTATGTGGGCACTGGGGAATGGAACACTGGTCATTAGGCTTTGTAGGCAAACACCTTAACTGCTGAGCCATGTCTTCAGCCCATGAACATGTGGTTCTTTTAGAAAATGGATTGACTAGTTCTGAAGCTCCAACTTCAGTGAGTGTACCCCACACTAAGTTCCTATTGTTTCTGCATCACTCACCACTAAAGGAGCCAGGGATTTTTGGAACAATGGTTCATTATATATTTGGGGCTAGAAATGTACAATGTGAGCATAGAATATCATGTCTCATCAGAAAGCCAGACAGGGGCTGGAGAAATGGCTCAGCATTTAAGGCACTTGCTTCCAGTGCCTAAGGCCCCAGGTTCAATTCCCCAGGACCCACATAAGCCAGACCCACAAGGTGGTGGCCCTGGTGCTCTCTCTCTCTCTCTCTCTCTCTCTCTCTCTCTCGCTCTCTCGCTCTCTCGCTCTCTCGCTCTCTCGCTCTCTCGCTCTCTCTCTCTGTCTGCTTGAAAATGAATAAATAAAATATTTTTTAAAATAAAAGGGGGATGATGACTGAGAAAAACAGCCAAGGTATATACACACAACCCTCGCTTCTTTTAAAAAAAAAAAGAAAGAAAGAAAGCCAGACAGGACTCGAAGGTAAATGTCACTATGCCCAAAGGATTCTGGAGCCAACCTCAGAATGTTCAAAGGTGGGACAATTTGAACATCAAAATGAATAACATTGGGGCTGGAGAGAAGACTCAGTGGGTAAAAGAGCATGCTATGAACCCCCAGAGGCCGTGGATAGCTGGCTAGTGCACGTGTCTGTAATTCCAATGTGCCCGTAGCAATGGGAAAAGAAGTCAGAAGAATTCCAAAACTCGGCCAGCTAGCCTGGTGCTTCCAGCAGCAAACCAGAAAGGCCCCATCTCAAACAAGGTAGAAAGCAAGGATTGACACACTGAGGTGGTTCTCTGAGCCTCCACATGCATGCACTGTTTTTAAAAACCACAGCTCTACAAAGATTAGTTAGTTTGAGTCAAGGTCTCACATAGCTCAAGCTACCATATAGCAAAGGATGGTCTCAAAGTCCTGATCCTCCCACCTCCACTTCCCAAGCACAGAGGTTACAGGTATGTGCCACACACCCAGCCTAAAGTAGGAATTCTTACAGGAAAAAAAAAAGGCCAACCTGTAGATGCACAAGGAATACAAATTTAAAATTAGCATTTTTGCAACCCCCAACACAGTAGTTCATTGAGACCAGCATCATCAATCGTTAGTATTAATACTGGGTAAACTCCACATCCCATTGATCCTCTGGCCAAAGGTAGATCTGGCATAAGATTTGCTAGTTACAAAGTAGAAAATGGAGAGATGCCTGGAGATCAAATTCCTATTCCCCACAGTGGCAGAGCCAACATTATTTGCTCCCAATGCAATGCAATGGACAAATCCCTGATGTAGTTCTCATGCCCAAATTATCAAATTCAGATCCTACGCTAACACCAGAGTAACCCACAGTCACTCCTCCCAAAAGGCAAGGTCACAGAAATAAACAAATGGCAGTAAGAACAGCAAAAAGACAAGGTGTGACAAACTGAAGATATATAATGACAAAATGCCATACATGAAGCCCGTTGTATCCTGAGTAGAGAAAAAATATCCAGCCATAAAAGCCATGCAGACTATTGCAGAGCTCTAAATGCAGATAGTGCGCCTGCTGCAGGCCCTCATGCAAGGTTGCAATCACGACATTGTGGTTTTGTGGGGGAATGACCTTATTTGGAGATACCGAAATGGCTAGAGATGAAACATCAAGATGTCAGCAACTTGCTTGTAAATGTTTCAACAAGTAAGCAAATGGAAAATGCAGAGAGAGAGAGAGAGAGAGAGAGAGAGAGAGAGAGAGAAGTCAGGCATGGTGGCTCATGCCTTTAATCCCAGCACTTAGGAGGGAGAGGCAAGGTAGAAAGACGACTGAGTTCAAGGCCATCATGGACTGAAACAAAACTACAGAGGGAAGAGGGAGAATGGGAGGGAGAGACACAGCAATGATGGTAAAATGTTAGCAGTGGGAAGGTCTAGGGTGAGTTCATTGTACTCTCCGCCCCCACACACACAGGTAGGGTCTCCCTCTGGCCCAGGCTGGCCTCAAGCTCACGGCGATCCTCCTGCCTCTGCCTCCCAAGTGCTGGGATTAAAGATGTGCGCCACCACACCTGGCTTTGTTGTACACTTCTCTCAACTCTTCTACAGGCTCGAAAATTTCAAAAATAAGTGTGTGAGTGGGTAGGAGTTGCATGGGCAAGCCAGAGTAGCGCTAGTAGCCAAACCCAAGGCACCTGCCTTCCAGCCAGGAGGTCAAATGGGCTGTCTAGACTGTAGCATACTAATTCTCTCTGGAAATCCTCCAGAAGGTAGGAGAGCCTGCCCTTCGCTTTCCTTGAACCTCTGCCACCAGCCAGCACCTGGCAAAACCATTAACCCGTGCGGATACTGAACCCCAAACTCCAGTGGAAACACTGAGTGGGAAATGCACCTGGAAAGAAACCTACAGTAAAGAAGAGCTGCCTGTGCCCAGTCCCTGAACTGGGCTCTCCACACCAGCACCCCACCCTTAGCTCTGGACCTCTGAAACCCCTGGCTGGTCTCAGCCCTGTGCTCTCATGGAGAAGGTGGAGAGAGCCCTGCACCAAGACAAGCTTTCTCCCTTCTTATCTAGCACAACTGTTCCTGTGTGTTCTCTGGGCTCTGTTGGGGAAGCCTCTACTTCCCATTCACCACTCTGGCTCAAAATAGCATTCATTCATTCATTCAATTATCCGACCATATACGTATGCCTTGAGCATCAATAATGCACCAGGTGCTGTCTGGACACTGAGGAGACGATAATGAAGAAGCCTCCATAGTCTCTGCCCTAGCAGAGCTCACAGGCACTGCAACTGTGAGAAGTACCACAGAAGGGAAGAAAGGGAGGCCGTCAGAGCTGATGACGAGAGCAGCTGTCTGAGCTGACATTTAAGAGACAAGCAGTGCTCCAAATGGAATATGATTTGCTTGTGTCTTCAGTGATATTAGAGGGACAGAACCTTCCAGAGATGGTGCCTCATGGAAGGTGATCCGATTATGGGACTGACAGCCTCACAGAAAATTAATATAGTTATTTCTCAAGGGACCCTGGTTAGTTCTTGGAAAAGTGATTATCAAATACCCTTAAATTCCTCAGGCATTCTGACTCAACATGAGACCATTCTCTCTTGTACAAATCTACCATGATATATCTCTCATGTTGTCACACACACACACACACACACACACACACACACACACACACACACAGAGGCATTCATGCACAACTCGGAATTTGTTAACCCAGAAGAGTCTGATCAGTCCTGCAAAGGTCCAAGATCATTCCATGTACTCAGATGTAACTGAGAAAGCAAGCCTTGGGTTCATACTGGGAAATGGAACCCTTCCTCCAAACCCTACCCTAATAACTAAAAAACAACAACAGCAACAACAACAAAAAAAAAACAGAAATTCTTGGTGCATGTATGTTGTGTGTGAAAAACACATCAGCAGGATGGGGTCTCCCAGGTCACACAGGACAGAGGGTGCACATGTTGGAAGGGCCTGGAGGGCAAGCCCTCGGGAATCAGAAAACGTGGGGTAATTGATGGTGATTTGTCTCGTGGGCTCCTGCAACACATGACCACAACCTTGGTAGCTTAAAACAGTAGAAACTTAATCTTAGCTCTGAAGGCCAGAATCTCAAAGTCAAGGTTGCAACAGTGCCACCCTCCCTCTGAAGTCTCTAGGGACCCCTTGCTTCCTTGGGACTTATCCTTGCTTCCTGCTGCTGGTGGCTCCAGATGGCATTGGCTTGTGGCTGTAACATCGTAATCTCTGTCTCTGACTTCATGGCCTTCTCCCCTGCGTGTCTCTTCTCTGTGTCTCTTAGAAGGCCACGTCATTGGATTCAGGCTCATTCAGATAAGGATCCCATGAGTCATTTCATCTCAAGATTATCATGTCTGCACAGACCCTTTTTTCCAAATCAGGTCACCTTCCCAGGTCCCGGGAATTAGAACATCGGCATGGCTTTGTAGGAGCCACCCTTCAAGTCACTGCATGATGAGACTCTTACAGACCATGGGGGATGGAAGCAGTGGTTAAGCTTGCTTGCTGACTTGTGGTGAAGGCCACTCATAGTGGAACTGCACTGAGAAGCCCATCCCTCCCGCAGGTTCTCACCACTGAAGAAAACAGAAGGCATTCTGGGAAATGCTGAAGGGCCCAAGTCCCTGACCCGCTGTGAAAATGACCTTCTCTTCCATGCTTATGGCCAATGCTCTTTCTCATCATCCCTGACCACGAACGTCCCACCCTCTGTAGGACTTATGACCTCCGGCACTGGCCTTGCTTACTCACACCCTCAAGAAGCATGTTTGTCTGCCCATCCTGTACCAGACATCAGGCTGATGAGAAAACTCATTTGGCAATGGAACCTACACTGACTGCCTTGTGATGGTTTTGGAACACTAGCTTTCCACCAGTTCTGTTCCAGATTCCTGGGAGGAACAAGAGTTGCAGAAGTCTGTGCCCAAAGCTAAAATACCCATGGTCAATGTCATCCTGTAAACCACCAGGAGACAGGTCTGATTTAAAGAGAGATGGGAGAGTGTGGTAGTTTGAATGTGATAGTTTAAATGTTTGGCACCATAGACTCAGTTATATTTCATTGAACTTGCTCTCTGAGGATGTCATTGGGGCAGATCTTAGCGTCCAGCCCTACTAGCTGTGTGCAGAGCAGTGTGAGCTCTGGAGGTTCATGTGTGCATTTGGTGTTTGCTGGCTGGCTGGCAGTTTTCTTTCTGCTTGGATCTATGAAAGGGAGCAGCTTCTTCCACCATTAGAACTTGCCCTGGATCTGTAAGCCTGAAATAAACCTCTTTCTCCCATAAACTATGTCTGGTTGGATGTTTGTCTCAGCATCGAGAAGCTGACTGTAATAGGGAGGCATGAGAGAAATATGCTAAAGAAGAAAAAAAAAACGAAAGAATAAAAAGAGAAAAAAAAAGAAATATGCTAAAGAGATCTTTCTCATTCCCTCATCCACTCTCAGATTTTATAGTTGGCGTTCTCAAGTTATAAGGGTAACTCATACCATGGGATGCTCATGGATGAGCTATGGTGATCTGAACCTCTTAGGGGCAGAAGAAATGGCCCTTTTGGACCTTGAGTGGACCACAGATCAAGGCAGGTGCTGGGAAAAGTCACTGGCTGAGGAGGAGGGACAGGGGTGATGACCACTCCCCACAAGGAAATTCTGTGTGAATAAGTAACACAGGACTGTGTCATCTCATTGTTCATGTCAGCTGATTTCCCTTTGGACAAATGTCCACCCACACCACAGCAGGGTCAGGCAGAGGCCCACACCCTCCCATCCTGCAGTTGAATCCTCCCTCCCGGGGCTGGACACAGAGCACCACAAAGAGGAGGAATCTCAATGTCGGCCCTGAAGGTCCATGAATCAGTCAGGGCTGGTCAAGTCCAAAATCATCAGGGAACAGCAGAAAGCTGGCAACATGCTGTAGTTCCAGCCCAACCTTCTGGAAAAGACTCCCTTCTTCTGGAATGATACCCAAGATGATGGGAGCAGGGCTGGGCAGGAAGCCTATGTTAGCCCTTTTAATACATTTTATTAAGAATCTTGATATATGAACATATTGTAATTTGGTGGTATTCCTGCCCTATGACCCTTCCCCACCCCACCCCTTTCCACCGAGCACCCTCCTCCCCAAGAAGTTCTATTTTGAGGTCTCATTCCTTTTGTCTTCTATGTCAAAATGCTGATGGGATCAGAACTGTGCAGGCCTTGTGAGATTAAAGACAACCACTGTGAGGTCATGAATGCACCAGTCAGTTCATGTCCGGAGGACAGTGCCCCAAACCATTCTTTCCCACCCTGTGGTTCTTAGTCTTTCCACCCTCTCTTCCTCAATGTCCCCTGAGACTTGGAGGCCACGATAGAGATGTATCATTTAGTGTTGAGTTCTCAACAGCCTCTGATTTTCAGCTTTGATGAGTTTTGAGCCTCTTCAGTGTCTCCCATCATCTCCATAGAGAAGCTTCTCTGCCTAGCAGTGAGAGCAGCACTCATGTTCTTCCCGCCACCTCCTCTGAGCCCCTCAGGGAACAGTGCTCCCTGAGCCCCAGAGGGTGTGAGAGAGCTGATCCATCCAGCACTACGCACTGGGATTTCTCTTCTTATCACCTTGATCAGTGTTAGATCTCCCCAGTACTCACCACCATCTGTAAAGAAGAAACTTCTCTAACCAAGAGTGAGAACAACATTAAGCCATGGGCATCAGCATATACATTTAGAAGACAATTTGATGGGCTCAATGAGCCTTGGGTCTCCCCAGTAATCACTGCCATCTATAACCAGAAGCCTCCTTCTCTCAAGACTGGAAAGATGGCTCTGGGGTTAAAGGCACTTGCTTACAAAGTCTGATGGCCTGGTTCAGTTCCTAAGCCACTACATAAGACAGAAACAAAAAGTGCCCAAGTGTCTGTGTGGTTTTTTACAGTTGCAAGAGGCCCTGGCACACCCATGCACACACACACACACACACACACACACACACACACACACACACACACACACAAATTTTTTTAAAAAAGCTTCTCCAGGGTGAGTTTTAAGTCAGTTTTATTGTTGTTGTTGTGAACTTAAGAGTCTCTGTGCTTCTACTTTAAGTTGTGTTGGAAGTCAGTGTCTGTCTCAATGACTTATTCTGGGTTGACTGATTGGCCAGTACCCACGTAAAGCCTGATTCACAAAGAAAGTGTTGCATGCATCTGGAGTTCATTTGCAGCGGCAAAATGCCCTGGCATGCCCATCCTCTCTCTTCCTCTTTCTCTGCTCTCAAATAAATAAAGAACAATAAATAAATAAATAGCTTCTCCAGGGCTGGAGAGATGGTTCAGTGGTTAAAGTACTTTCCTGCAAAACCTAACTACCCAAGTATGATTCCCCAGTACCCACATAAAACCAAATGCACAAAAGGGACACATGCATCTGGAGTTTACAGTGGCTAGGGGCCTGGTGTGCCCATTCTCTCTCTCTCTCTCTCTCTCTCTCTCTCTCTCTCTCTCTCTCTCTCTCCCTTTCCCTTTCCCTCTCTCCCTCTCTCTCTCCCTCTCTCTGTCTCTTCTCTCTACTTGCAAATAAAAACATTTTCTTTTAAAAGCTTCTCTAGCCAAAAGTGAAAACAGCAGTAATCAATGGGCATAAACATATACATTTAGAAGGCAATTTGATATTTAGCCAAAGAGCAGTGGTGGTCTCTATGTCCTTCCAAACCATAGGCTTTTGATTCAGTTTTCAGTTCCAGGCATGAATTCCCTCCCACTGAACAAACCTCAATTCAAGCAAATGCCTTTACCCACTGAGCCATCTCCCCCCCCCCAGGAAGCCTCAATTCAATCAAAGAGTAATTGGTGTGGTAGTTTGACTGAATGTCCCCTAATAGATTCAAAAGTGTAAAAGTTTTTCTCTAGCTACCTGGCTGGAGGAGGTGTCATCTAGGCCGGATCTTAGGCTCCAGCCCTGAGGTGATTCTGGGATGGATGTAAAATTCCAGCTATACATATGCAAAGAGCAGTAGGAGCTGAAGTCCTGCAGTCCTGCTGTTGTTTGCAAGTTAAGAGTGTGCTTGCTTGTTTTGGAGGTGTTGGTGCTGGGTCTCTCTCTCTCTCTCTGCTTGGATCTGTGAAAGGGGGCCAGCCTCGTTTGCCATTCTGAAACTTCCCCTGGATCTGTTATTTCAATAAGTACTTTCCTCTCAAAACTGTGTCTGGTTTGCAGCATGTGGCTGGCTATGACAATTGGTTACCTCCATAACGTGTGCCACTATTGCATCCATGAGCATATCTTGCCTGTCAGCCTGTTTTTTAAAGCCTTCAACTGACTAGATGAGGCTTACCTACCTTGTGAGAGTAAATGTGCTTTCCTCAGTCAAACTTAATTTTATTTTGAAAATCTATTCACAGAAACATCTAGAAAAAAAATTTTATAAAAATTTATTTATTCATTTTCAAGCAGAGAGATACAGAGAGAGAGAGAGAGAGAGAGAGAGAGAGAGAGAGAGAGAGAGAGAGAGAGCTCACCAGGGCCACCACCTTGTGGGTATGGTTTATGTGGGTACTGAGGAATTGAACCTGGGGCCTTAGGCACTGGAGGCAAGTGTCTTAACTGCTGAGCCATCTCTCCAACCCACATCTAGAAAATTTGATCAAGTACCTGAGCACCACAGCCCAGCAGAGTTGAAATATATAATTTTCATTGAGATTCTCCCCACACACACACACCAGGGTCCTCTGATGCACCCTTGGAGTATCTGTTCTTTATATCTGATTCTCACCTTACAAGCTGAGAGTCTTCCCTGATGAATTCCATGCTTCAAAGCCTCCTGGAACTACATACATCTCCCCCCCTCACCACAAGAGACCCCTTCTACAGGCAATGGAGGGCATAGACTGTGCCCAAAAGATGGAGCACCAGGATTCTTCATTGCTGCCCTGGGGAGAGGGGGTAAGTGTCCTGAATTAGAAGCCCTGTCTTGCTTGGGAAATTATAATATTGGATCACCTGCTTACTGCCTGCCTCCTGGAGAGTATAAGCTCCAGGGAAGACAAGGACTTAATTCCCAAAGCCTAGCCCAGAGAGGGGCTCAGAATGTTGGACAAATGAAAAACATTTCACGAGGGGTATTGGGGTTCAGGAAAGAGTCCTCAAACCTGAACCCTGAGTTGGTGTCTACTTTTAACTAAAGAACTGGATAAAATAAGACTGAGGAAGCTAATTATTAAATTACCACACTTATTGAGGGAAGTGAAAAAGCAAGAGAAAGAAAATGGATACACTCAAGAGATCTGACAGGCCTCGTGGTGGGCCTGAAAGGAAGTAAAAAAGAAGTTAGAAGCCAGGCGTGGTGCACGCATGCCGTTAGTCTCAGCACTTAGAGGCAGAGGCAGGAGGATCACCATGGGTTCGAGCCCACCCTGAGACTACATAGCGAATTCCAGGTCAGCCTGGGCTAGAGTGAGACCCTGCCTCAAAAAACGAAGAAAAAAAAGGAGTTAGAGAGGAAAGAAAAGAAAGTGTAGCGAGCTCCTGCCATGTGGCGGGCAGGAGGGGGTAGAGACCCATGTGGGAGTAGGGGTCACCACGGGGTTCCCCCTCATCTCAGCCCACTCACCAGAACCTGGAGGGTCAGCAAATGAGCAGGTTATGACAGCTCTGAGCTAGGGGCTTAGAGCTTAGCCATGACGCCAAGTTCTGGGGTCTAAAGCTTGACCAATCACAATGCCAGGATCAGATTTGAATTCTAGTAAAAGAGACCCCCCCCCAGGGAGGGGCTCAGGTTGTTTCTGGAAAACCAGGTGAGGCCTGAGATGAGAAGGAGCCAGGCTGTCCATTGATCTCCAGCAAGGCGGAGACTGCAAAGGAGAATAAAAACATCTCCTGGAAGGGAGCCGTCTACCGTGGGCTGCAGCCTGCAGAGGGCAGGGAAGCAGGCCGCTCTTTGGAGGAAGTTCCAGCTTTGCACACAGGCTTCCTGCCCTGTCCCCCTTAGGGGCCCAGAGGACAGTGCTGGCCCTGGCCTGCGGCCTCGCGGCGCCCCCTGGCGGTAAGAGCCAGAGTGCAGGCCAGGGCCCAGGAGAGGGGAGGGAGGTTTTCAATTCTGACCCTGGACTTAGGTCAAATGTCTCCTATGCAAGGCACAATACTGGCTCGTTTCTCTCTTCTCTTCTTTTCTTTTCTTTTTTCGAGATAGGGTCCCACTCTAGCCCAGGCTGGCCTTGAACTCACAGAGATCCTCTGCCTCCTGAGTGCTGGGATTAAAGGCGTGGACCACCATGCTGGCTCGTTTCCCTTTTCTACTTCAAAGCATGGTACTGCATGCTAGGTGATCAAGATGTGTAATTTGTATGTTCTTTTGTGTATGTTTTGAAATTCCAAAAGGTCCCGTACGTTTATTATTTTAAAACACTGATGAACAGAAAGAAAACCCTATATCAAATAAAAATACAGTCCATAGAGTTAATTTTGTGTCAGGTCCATAACAAATAATTTGGATTGGGCATGCTGGTTCTAAAATATTACTTGTAGTTGATCTAAGCTTCAAATTTAGTCAAGCATGGTGTGTCTTTAATCCCAGAACTGTGAGTTCAAGGCCACCCTGAGACTACATAATGAGTTTCAGGTCAGCCTTGGCTAGAACAAGATCCTACCTCAAAAAGCAAAAAAAAAAAGGCTGCAGAGTGACTAAGTGGTTAAGATGCTTACCTGCAAAGCCTAACGGCCAGGGTTCGATTCCCCAGTGCCCATGTAAAGCCAGATGCACAGTGGCACATGCATCTGGAGTTTGTTTGCAAAGGCTGGAGGCCCTGGCGCACCCATTCTCCCTCACTCTCTTTCTTCTTACAAATAAATTTTAAAAAGAAAAAGAAAAACAATTAAATTCAAATGTAAGTGGCTGGCTCTATGCCCTAACATAGTTATGTGCTATAAATAAACACATTGATATAACCGTTCTCCCTTTCCCTATATTTTTGCCCAAAGGGTAGAGCTCATGAGGTGGCCTGTTCATTTCCCTACTCGCCAACCTCCCCAACACATCTTTCATGGCACCAATGGTCTTTACCGGTCATTTTTTCATTTGTTTTTCCATGCTGACTTTTAGATTTCTGGAGGTAATTGTAGTCTCCCCAGGCCCTCACGGTGAGACTGCTGGAATTATAGGTGTGACATCTGATTCCAACTGTCTCTTTCTGTTCCTTTCCAGGTTTTACCTCCGGGGATGCACCTGTTCGTGACACAGACAAGCACCTCTGGATCCAGTCCCTTCCTTGGTTCTCAGTCACCAGCTCTTTTATGAGAGAGAAACAGAGAGAGACCAAGATGCATGTGCCGCTTTGTGTGTTTGACTTTACATGGGGCCTGGGGAATCCGGGGACTCGACCCCAGGCCATCAGACTTGACAGGCAAGAGCGCTTTTGGTCACTGAGTCATCTCTCCAGCCCCTTAGTCACCAGCTCTGAGGCCTGGAACTGCTCAGCCAAGCCAGATGCAGACTCTGGCGAGCATGGCAGGCGTCGTGAGGTTCAGGCTTATCTCTTCCCCACTAGATGGCAACCTCTTCATGGGCAAAAACTTTTGTGGTCTCATAACATGATGTGTTCCAATGTACCTGACAGGCATGCAAAAATTGTTTGCTGAGCAAGTAACAAATGCCCCAGAAGAGGAAATTGTCATACCTGTGGCCTGGGGCCAAGTGGAAGTGCAGAAGGAAGTGAGGGCTTTGGGTCAGACGCACTGGGTCCAGATCCTCACTCTGACATTTTCTGGCCATATAACTTTGTTTCGTATTGCACAGTGCCGGCTGAAAACGATGCATATGTGCTCTCTTTCAGTTCTGGAGATTTGGCTTGGCTCTCACTGGGCGGGAGAGTCAAGGCGTTCTCAGGGCTGCAGTCCTTTAGGATGGCTGGAGAAGAGAATTCATTTCCAACCTCTAGAGCTTCCGGTCTGCCCTCGCCCTGCGCCTCAAATCCCACGCTGCCTCTCTTTCAAGGACCCTGGGATTATATTAGGACCGCCTGGGTAATCCAGGATAATCTACTTTAAAGTCAGGGATTGACAACCATAATTCCTTCTGCAGCCTCCCTTCCCCTTTCCCAGGTAATTAACATATTCATAGTTCTCACAGATCAGGACGCTACCACGGAGCTGCTGCAATGGCACCACCTCCAAGAGTCTGGTGGGGTTTTGTTTGTTTTGATTTTGGTTTGGGGTTTTTTTTTAATCTTTTTTGTTTTTCGAGGTAGGGTCTCACTCTAGCCCAGGCTGACCTGGAATTCACTCTGTAGTCTCAGGGTGGCCTTGAACTCATGGTGATCCTCCTACCTCTGCCTCCCAAATGCTGGGATGCTGGGATTAAAGGTGTGCACCACCATGCCCGGCTGGTTTTGATTTTTTGAGATAGGGTCTCGCACTAACCCAGGCTGACCTGGAATTCACTATGTAGTCTCGGGCTGACCTTGAACTCACAGCGATCCTCCTGCCTCGGTGCCGGGGTTAAAGGCGTGCACCACCATGACCATCGAGTATGTTTCTTTATAAAATGGAATTCCATAGTCAGAGGTGAGGATTGGGAATAGCAATTGTATTAGTTATCTATCGCTGTGTATACTTTTCCTCAGAATTTAATGACCTAAACTAGTGTTCCCTCCCTCCCTCCACTTCAGAGGATCAGAAATTGCAGAGCAGCTTGGGAAGGTTGCAGACGAGGTACAGCAAGTTTTTCAAAAGGTTGGCTAGGTCTGAATGTCTTCGTGGCTGCTGGCGGGAAGTCCTCTTCACAGAACTACAAGAGGGTCCTCACAATATGGCAGCTGCTGTCTCCCCTGGGAGACGAATTTTTTCAACCTAGTCAGGCATGTCTGTATTACCTATTTATAGTAATTAACTTTCAAAATAACTAATAAAAATTAACAAAAATATTTTTTAATTTATTGTCCATAATGAGTTACAACATTTAGTGGGCAAACAATGAGTTGTTATCCTCAATTCCCCGCTGCCCTCCCCTCCCCAATTCGCTGGATAACCTCTTCCATGGGTCGTCTGGATCAGTCCTTGTATTCAGCCAGGTTCTCCTGGCCATGCCTCTGGATAATCTCACCCACCTCGGCTCTCATAATCTTTCCGCCCCCTCTTCCGCATAGTTCCCTGAGTTGTGGTGGATGAGTATTAAGGCTGCTTTAAGGTTGTGAGCTTAGGGGTCTTTGTGTCGAAATTGTTGGTTTCTGTCTCACTGGCTTATCCTGTGTTGATTTAATGGCTGTGGCTGTGGGCCCCTTGTTCATCCCGTCATTCTCTGCGGGGTTCCATATGGATCCTCCATGATATGACTGTGGTGGCTCATCTCTTGCCAGAATCTCAGCTATCGGCCTACGGTCGGTTGGTAGGGTTAGATGGGCCCCAGCTCTCTCGCTGCATCCGGAAAAATACAAACACAATCTCCATCGGAGAGTGAGATCAGTGTAGGTTAACAAATATACACAATTCTGGATTACCTAGATTCTATTTTTAGTAGCCTCCTTGTCACTCGCTCCCATAGTGCATCTTGTTATGGGAGCCCAAAAGTACGGGATCCGGTGCCTATCACCCTGAATCCCTAGTTCCAGACAAGGGGTCCCCCTCACTAAGTGGAAAATTGGTCGAATTTGAAAGCTGTTGATTGTCTCCCCCAGGCCCAGGCTCCTCCATTACACAAGTGCTCCTTTGTTGGTTCGCTGAAAATTAACAAAAATATTATTCGGTTTGATCTGGTTCAAAAATGTCCAAGCATTATTAAGAGAATCCTTTCTCCAGTTCAATGTCACAGGGAAACCTAATATGCCAACCAGGTACCAGGGCAAACGGCTCAAATGGGATCAGACCTGGCGGCCATCTGTATAGCTCACTCTTCAGAGTACAGACTTCTGAATTTAACATTTTATGCAGGTGGGACTTTTTTAACTTTCCAAAACTTTAAATGGTTGCTTTTAAGATACCTGAAGTGGTTAATAATAAAAATAAAAACTAGGGCTGGAGAGATGCTTCAACAGTTAAGGTGCTTGACTGCAAAACCTAATGGCCTGAGTTCAATTCCCCAGTACTCGTGTAAAGGCAGGTGCACAAAGTGGCACATGCATCTGGAGTTCCTTTGCGGCAGCTGGAGGCCCTGGAGTGCCCGTTCTTCTGTGCCTCTCTTTGTGTCTGTCTCTCTGCTTGCAAATAAATAAATAACTAGTCCTCATTCTTTCAGACTCCTTTCTTCTCAGCATCCCTGTATTTGGAGAAGTGTTTTATAATATTCTAAATCAGAAAGTTACAAGCTTTCAAAGAAAAGCAGGCTTAATCATGTAATTAGAACATGACCTTTCGCTGTGCCCTTAAAACTAAAGTCAGGGGAGCTAGAGAGCTGGCTTAGCAGTTAAAGGCTCTTGCTTTCAAGGCCTGATGGCCTGGGGTTCAATTCCCCAGTACCCATGTTTGGCCAGATGCACTAAGTGGCACCTGCATCTGGAGTTTGTTTGCAGTGGCAGGAAGCCCTGTCGGGTCCACACTTACTCTCTCTGCCTCTTTCCTTCTGTCTTTCTCTCTCTCTCTCTCTCTCTCTCTCTCTCTCTCTCTCTCTCTCTCTCTCTCTCTCTCTCTCTCTAATAAATAAGATATTTTTAAAATACTGAAGCCAGGCATCTTTGCAACCCAAAGATTAAAACAAGTAGAGGGTGCATACATGTACTGCTCCCTACATTCTCCTCTCTCCTCCCTTCCCCCACACCTCCCCCCTCAATCTTTGTCAATACTAGCCTCCAAAAGCCAATGTGTGATGGAGGGTCAGCTCCACTTCTCTGCCTTCAGGTACCATGGCACCATGTGGCCTGGGAGACACCTAAGACTTGCAGCCAGTTGTGCCTGGGTCCAAATCGCACACCTAGCTGACAGAAAAGGAACCAGCTACATGACCTGTCTGAACCTGTTTCGGCTGCTGGAACAAGGGAAAAGAATTCTCTTCGTTGCTGAGCCCTGCAAAGAATGAGACACGTAAAACATTTAGCATATGGATCCCAAACTAACGGGGGCAATTTTCAGATACAAAAAAAAAAAATCTGTTAACTTGATCTCAACATCTGCTCACCTTCTCAAGGAGTGATAGAAGTCTAAAGGATGACCTGCATGCCTGATCAACCAAGAGGAGAGGCTTTACTTCCCTCCTCTCTCACCATCAGGGCTGGTCAAATGTAACTTCTGGTTAAAGGAAGATGAGCTTCCGGAAATGGTACACTCGTCTTCCAAATATTGGGCCATCTTCTCTTCTGCTTTCCCATCCTCCTTCCTGGTCAGGAGTTCAGAGGGATCCTGGACCAGGAACCCTGGGGGCAGGAAGGGAAGCTACCTGTTAAGGATGGCCAAGCCCCTGCATCACTGACCTCAGGAGAAATAAAGAGCTGTCCCCTGGATCTCTTTGTTACATCAACTTAAATGCAACAAAGGAGTTTTAAAAGTTCAACCAAGCCAGGCATGGTGGCACACACCTTTAATCCCAACATTTGGGAAGGCAGAGGTAGGAGGATCGCTGAGTTCAAGGCCAGCCTGGGACTACAGAGAGAGTTCCAGGTCAGCCTGAGCTAGAATGAGACTCTACCTTGGGGAGAAAAAAAAAATTAAAAGTCCAACCAAGAGACAATATTCATCATTTAATACCAGCTAACACAGACCCTGCATTTAATTCCGCTTCTTGCCAAAGTCCCCATGCCCACACCCCCAATAAAGTCCCTTAAAGGATTTGATCTCAAGAGCCCTAGGGACAAGGTAACTCCAGTCTAATCATCTATCCCTCTCCCAAAGGTCCCAGAGACCTTTCTACCCTTTTGCCACAGTGTGCTAAGGGCTGGTAAAGGGGAACCCAGGAACCCCCCTCCCCAAATCAGTTATGTACAATGGGCCCCTGTCAAGTGAAGGTGAACTGAACATACAACAGCACTCCCCACCTCATTCATGCTGCTTTCACTGAGGGGGGTGGTGAACAGGACACAGAGCAGTTAAGTCTGCCCGGAGAGTCTGAAACATCTGTTCCTTTCTGGATTGATCCTCCCCAGTTTAGAACATTTTTCTAAGAGCTAGATGAAAAGGCAAAGGCCAAGGCTCACGTTAAGATCTGTCTTGAGACCAGCCACGCTCAGGTCTGCCTGTGGAAAGGCCAATGACTAGGTGGCATTTGTCCAATGATGCCATTGGGTGAATTCCTGATGATGGCCTTTCAAATTTGCTCGGTAAAGGAGAGGGTCTGGAAGTGCTCTCACCAACACAGCTGGCTGCAGAGTAGTTGAGGCTCTTTGGAGGTAAAAGCCAGGACAACAGGAGAGCACCCACCGCCTTCACCCTAGTTCTGTCAAAGGGAGAGATGTTCTACCTTTACTTGGGGGGCCTTGGAGTTTGGGGGGCTTCAGCTCAGGGTTCTGAGTCTTTGGTGTTCATATATTAAAAGATAATTTCGAACTTGACAAAGCCCATTCTTAAAGGAAAATTTTAAAAAGAATCTGTTTTCCCCGCCCCCAAGGGTCCTAGTCTCCGGTTGTCCTGTATTCTTGGTCTCTCTGACCCACCTCCCCAGGCTCTCTGTTCACCTGCTGTGGAGGGCAGCTGAGGACTGTATGT
The DNA here is from genome assembly GCA_004024765.1 of Zapus hudsonius. Taxonomy (NCBI): domain Eukaryota; kingdom Metazoa; phylum Chordata; class Mammalia; order Rodentia; family Dipodidae; genus Zapus; species Zapus hudsonius. The sequence continues at coordinate 44,721 of PVHP010007902.1, forward strand.
GTTTGTGTGTTTTGTTTGCTGGTATTTTGGTAGCCCTCCAGGATCCATCCCTCTTGCAGACATTATCAGTTTATAGTAGCCCAGGATTACCCCTCTGACTGTACTAAGCAGGAGTGGTCTTCCTGGCCAGAACCCCATTTTACTTGGAGGCTTAAGCCGAGGTCCATCTGGAAACCACACGCATATGAAATGATGGGACATCTGAACACCAGCGTCCCACTTCCCCAGGTTGGAAGATCCCCAAGGAATAGGAAGCAGAGGCCATTAGCCACGACAGGAAGAAGTCAGAGGGATATTGTGACATGGTGGGGGAGGGGAAGCAAGGAAGACAGCTTTTTCTTAGGCCAACTGAGGCCCCTGCCCATTGGGGCAAGGGAGCCGGACGGACATGGAGCAGTGGCCTGGGATGCAGCCCTCCGGGGAGAAGGCAGGAGCGCAGGAGGAGAGCACAGAGGTGCGGGAGGAGAGCGCAGAGGTGCGGGAGGAGAGCGCAGAGGTGCGGGAGGAGAGCGCAGGGGGACACGAGGAGAGCACAGAGGCGCCCCAGACGACAGAGGTCCAGCAACAGAACCTGACCCAGTCCATCAGCGGCCACGGCCAGGTGCTGCTGATCAGAGAGTTCTGGAAGCAGGAGGAGGAACACGTGATGGTGACGAACCTTCTGGAACAAGCTCCAAAGGCTCAGCTCGCCAGACCCTCGTTTACCCAAGACCCCCCAAACCTCCCGAGTCGTTCCGACACCAGAGTCCGGAGGGGCCCCAAGCGCCCGGGCGACAGTCTGGCAGACAGCTCCGCGCGGCCGGCCGCCAAGTCCAGGCGCTCGGCGGAGAGTCTGCAGCGCGCGGAGCTCCGGGCCGCGGACGAGCGCGCGGGGACCGCGGGGACCCGGCCGGCGGCGCGGGGAGCCGAGCGCGGCGCGCAGCTGCTCCTGGTGCTGTGCCACGCGGCCACGCTGAGCACGCAGCTTCCACGGCTGCAGCTGCTCCTGCAGCGGGTCCGCGCCCGGGATCGCCGCGCGCCCGCCGCGCTCGTGGGCATCCTCCTGCAGCCGCTGCCCGGCGAGGAGGCGGAGTCGCGTCGCCGCCTGGAGAACCTGCTCTGCAGCGTCTTCGCGCCCGAAACCCCCGCCATCGAGGTGCACACGGCGGTGTTCTGCCCCGGCCATCCCCGGGGCATCCTGGACGTCCGGCGCGCTGCCAGCCAAGCGCACAGGGCGGGACTAGTGGATCGTCAGACCCAGACGGATGGTGAGGGGCCGCGGGCGGGAGTGGAGTGAGGATCAGAATACGGAATCCTGTCCCCCATCCTATTTTCCTGAGCAGTGGACAGATGCCTAACTTCACTCGTGGTCCCAGTTCTGGCACCTCCAGGAATTTGGAGTGCTGATGGGGGGGGGGAATCTAAGCGTGTTGAACTTAACTGGGGGTACACCTCCACCATCTGGCCTACCCATCGCTGCGGGCCAGAAATCACGCTTTTTCCAGATGGCATTTTGTAGGACTCACCCCCCCTCCTCTCCACCTGCGCTGATGCCCTTGGTCCTGTTTCTTGTGGGCTTCCACCTCCTGTTGCTCTCCTGGGAAATGAGGACAATAAAAAGCCTGTAGTGAGCTAAGCACCCTCCTAATTGCTCTCACCTCCAAGCCTCCAGCAACCCTCTAAGGTTAGGATTGCAGGAGAAATAGCTGGCTTATCGAAAGAGTTCTTACTCAAAATCCTTGTGACCTAACGACCTTGGGCAGCAGCCCTCACAGGAGAGGTTCTGTTTCTGGAAGCCCCTTTCAGGGGCAACATAGGAACTAAATGCTCTGGGCAGGAGGCCCCACAACCACATTTACATAGATTCAGCCACCCTCCTCCTCTAGTGACCAGAGCATGTATCCTTGCTGTGACATATGAGAACAAAAGGCCACTTGATGTCTGATCCGTACAGAGGCCAACTTCCGAATAAATGGTGACACACTTGTTCTGGGCATATGAGAGATATTTAAGAGCCAAATCCTCAGGGACCTTGGAAGGGTGTTAGCTATCCGCAGGATGGTGTCCTGACTGCCTTCCCATCCTTTTAGACTTCTCTAAGTAAATGACAATTTCACATGGCTGGCACTTCTGGTTAAGGAAGCCCCCTCCTCCCCACTGATGAGCCATTCCAGCTGTCTCAGTTGAAACCAGAAAAATCCGTCCATCTTTAGAAACACCCCTTAAATGTGAAGTCTCCAGGTGCCTTGTTCCCATCACCCAGCACGGGCCTGGCCTACTTTCCCTGTTTTGTGAGGAGCCTGCTGGGCCTTCCCTCCCCCGCCCCTCTACCCTGTGCTGGGGAGTTGGAGAATGAGAATAAAGACAAGCCATCCTAAGGCCATGAATGCTGGGACCATATTGTAGAGGAGCCAAGCTCCCAGTAGAGAGCGCCCACATTCTGGAACACCCACTTTTCCCATGACAGCTTCACACTGTTTCTGGGGCGACTCATTCTAAAGAACCACTCTGAAGCCCAGTCTGTCATCTCCCTCCTGGAAACAAGGATTGTCCTGTGCCCTGTTGGCTTCTTTGGATGAACTGAAATAGCCATTTCATGGCTACCAGAAAATTCTACCCATGTATATCTGCCTCAATCTGTCTCATTTAAACCAGTAGCTCCCAACCAGGGGCAATTTTAACACCACTTTCCACCCCTGGGGATACTTAGCTATGTCTGGAGACATGCTTGGTTGTTAAGGTGGCATGCTGATATGTCAAGGCCAGAGGTGCTGCTGAACTTCCCACAACCTCTCACAAGCAGGAGTTATCCAGCCCATAATGCTAGTTGGACTGAGGTTAAAACAAAACACTAAGTTAAACCAGGTTAGCCCCTCAAAGCCGTTAGTGCCTGAAAATGCAATTTTGCAGAAATTGACACTTTGGGAGTTCCTGCTAAGTTCCAATGGGCTCATAGAGTTTCCAGCGTTTCTTACTTTAAATGCTATCTATCCCCTCGGGGAATTGTCACTTTCCAATGCTTACCTGCACCCTGAACTCCTTACTCCAAACAAATACTCCAACCTTTCTTCAATCTTCTCATTCAAGGGGTTTTTTAATATCTTAATTTGTAGTCATTTAGTTTAAAGCCTTTATAATTGTACCGTATTGCCTCCTGGGGTTCAGGAAGAGAAAGAGCCCTGAACAGAAATTGAGTTCTCTCCATGCGACCAATCAACCATACGGCCTTGGAAAAGTAATTTAACCTCAATGTCCTTTTCGGCGAAAAGATAATCATTAAAAGTCTTGTTGGCTCTAGAAGCCGGAAAATAGATTTTCTTGTTTCACAGTTGACCTTGAGTCTGGCCTTGTGTGGGACTGGTTAACGCCCTTTCTAGCTTGCTAGCTATGCAGGGTAGCGTGGGCATGCTCACCACCTGCTCAGCCATATCTTAATGGAGGAAGTTCTGCCTCCTACTCAGAACACGTTTTGTACTACAAAGTGTGAAGTTTAGGCTCTCTTTTGTTTGTTCGAGGTAGGGTCTTACTCGAGCCCAAGCTGATCTGTAGCCTAGGCTGGCCTCAAAATCACAGCGATCCTCTTACCTCAGCCTCCCATGTGCTAGGATTAAAGGCATGGACCACCCTGCCTGGCTTGGGCTGTCTTTCCAAAATTCTTTGTCATCTTCTTTTTAGTTTTGTTTTGGTTTTGGTTTTTCGAGGTAGGGTCTCGCTCTAGCCCAGGCTGACCTGGAATTCACTATGTAGTCTCAGGGTGGCCCGGAACTCATGGTAATCCTCGTACCTCTGCCTCCCGAATGCTGGGATTAAAGGCATGAACCACCCTGCCTGGCTTGGGCTGTCTTTCCAAAATTCTTTGTCATCTTCTATCCTAAAATGAAAACCACATTATTAAGTTAGAGAGGGATTCATAGTCTATTAACTCAACCAGTATAGGTCTGGGAGGTAGTCTTTCGGCCAACATAATGTGTTTGAGAAAAATTTTATTTTTTGAGCAGCTGGTTTCAAGAAGATAAATGTAAGGGTTCTTTAGAAAGTCAGGACCCCTCCCTGTCATCACCTCCTTCCACAAGGAGAGAAGAAGCTTTTCAGGAATGCTAGAAGATGAGGGACCTTGGGAGATAAAGCACTCAGAGAAGCCCTAAGTCTTTGGGGACATTCCCTGAAACTTACTAAATGCATGATAAACCTAGAAGTTTTTGTTTTTGTATATGGAAACCAGCAACAGATCTAAGTAAGCATCCACTTCAGAGTGTCATATATACAACAGATAGCTCACACAGACCCAGGGACACAGCAGCAGAAGTGCCTGAAGGGGCTGCTCTGGTCACAGAATCATAGGGTTCAGCAGGCTTAATCAAGCCATGGAGGTACAGGGCAGCCATGGCCCTCTGCCTGTCCCAGCAAGCATCTCCTGAGAAGGAAGGATGCTAGGTTGCTGCCTGCCGCCCACAGAGAAGACTGTGTCAGAGGCCTGGTCATGGGAGCCACCCAGGCTTTTGTGACCTCACAGGAGATGTAAAGTGACTGTTGTCTGTAGGACCTGACACCCAGCCAAAGGCCAGAACCATACCCTGAGGGCAGAGGGCAGAGGGTAGAGGGCAGATGGCCTCCCTAGGAGGGAGCCAAGGCATTCACAGCTCCATGTAGGTCCACGGTTAGGCTGGGAGGCCCCACCATGAAGAAGATCAAGAAGAAAAAGTCCGAGACCAAGCGCCGCCGGGACTCCATCTCACCACAGACTAGCTCCGACTCCTCACAGCAGCCCAGCTCCGAAACACCCCCACTGTGTCCCCAGCCCACCCTGCCACAGCCTTGCCTGGAGCCCATCTTCCAGCCGCAGCCGCAGCCACAGCCACAGCCACTGCCGCAGCCACTGCCGCAGCCACAGCAGCCTAGCTCTAACCCCATCCCACAAGAGCCTGCACCCCAGTTTCTCCCAGCTGCCGAACCCCGCCTCTCGTCCCGCCTCTCTTCTCGGTGCCTGGTGCCTTCAAAAGTTGACACAAAAACCTTCTTTCCACCCAGGAAATCAGGTAGGCAGACTTCCCACTAGAACAGTTCTAGCCTTGCTGATGGAGTCCCAGAGGCAGGTTCTGATATGATGACGGGGCAGGGTTCGCGTGTCTTCTGGGGCTCGGCTTGTCTGGAGGGTGCAGGGGTTTTATTTTTATCCAAGAGACCAAGATTCCTGGATTTTGTCATTCCTTACTCAGGAGATAGCCATGCACACATATTCACATCTAATTTAGCTCCTTGGTGATACCAGTACTATGTGGTCATTACAAAATCAAAACCGAGACTGTAATCATGGAAGTATATGGTCTAGAATAAGGAAAGTGAGCATACCGCTTTACTCGGTTACCTGCCCATCAGGCTGTTTGCACGGCTGTAACAGATGCTTGTGGAGGAATGTTTTATTTGGCTTACGGACTCAAGGGGAAGCTCCATGATGGCAGGGGAAACGATGGCATGAGCAGAGGGTGGACACCACCTCCACCACAGCACTACCAACAGCGGCAGGAAGGTGTGCCAAACACTGGCAAGGGGAAGCTGGTTATGATCCCCATAATCCCACCCCCAACAACACAGCTCCAACAAGGTGCCAATTCCAAAACTGTCACCAGCTGGGGATCGAGCATTCAGAACACTTTCGTTTGTGGGGACGGATGGCTCCAACTATCATACCATCACACTCCCCAACGATTACGGTGACTTTATATGCTTCTTCCAAAGAATCTTGCCCCTCCGAACAAGACCGGGTGGAATGTTGGGATATGAGTGAAGGCCTTTAAATACAGGATGTCAATTTCTAAAACCAAGCCTCCTTATGTGCAAAACCCTGTGATTCATAGCAACACAAGTCCTCCGTGAGGGTGGCTATAGTCAGGAGGGACGTGAACAAGCGTCGTTGAATATGTGGAGAGGTTGGAACCCACCCACACTGCTGGTAGGAATCGAAAGCAGTGCAGCTACCAGAAGTTTCTCAGAGGATCATGAAGTCACCACATGACTCAGCACTTCCATTCCTAAGTATAGGCAGACACTAGAGAATCCAAGACACACATCCATGCACTAAACCTGTACATGAATGTTCATAGCAGCATTATTCGTAGTAACTAAAAACTGGAAATAACCCAGTGTCTACCAAGGCATGAATGGACAAGCCAAAAGTGGTATGAAATTTCATAGGACAGTGAAATACCACTTGGCAATAAAAGTCATGAGTTATTGATACATGCTACAACATAAATGAACATTTAAAATATTAGATTGATTGAAAGAAGTCAATCCTCCCAGCACCCCATACATTCTGGATGACTATATTTATATGAAATGCCCAGAATGGGCCAGTCTGTTCAGGGACAGGAAGGCAAGAACAGTGACTATAATAGAGATGAGGCTTCTCCTAAGGAGATGAAAATATTTCAAAACTAGACGTTGGAGATGATTACACAACTTCATTAACATAATGACTGTGGACACCAGCAGGGTTAATTTACAGCCTGAGAATTGCATCCCAATTTTAACTCTTTTTTTTTTTTTTAGGTCCGGGTCTCATGTAGCCCGGGCTGTCTTCAAGCTTTCAGTGCAGTTGAAGATGACCTTGAACTTCTGATCTTCCTGCCGCCACTGTCTCAGTTCTGGGATGATAGGCTTGTACCACCATATCTGGTTTCTGCAGTGCTAAGAATCGAACCCAGACCCTCATGCATGCTAGGCAAACATTCTGCCAACTAAGCTAAGCCTCAATTTCTACGTTTTTTAAGCACAAAAAGGAGGATAAGCCTTGCATTTAGAATCCCTGCCTTCCACATACCAGGAAAAGTGTGCATTGTAGACATTCTGAGCAGGAACTATGCTGAGCTTGCTAATTGCTGACAGTTAACCGAGAGGAGAGCATGCAGGTGCAAGCAGCTACCTTGTCGTGAATTCCTCCTGGGTAGCAGCAGTCTCTAATTCTCCCGTTCTTCCATGCAGGGAGTTTCCCCTTGTGTTTGTGAGTGGTGCTGTGAGAGCTGTCTTCCTTAGGCAGAGAGAAAATCTTGTTAACTTTACAGTTGCCGAATGTGGTATGAAATCACTTAGACCTTCTAGAAGTGTCCTCCAGGCTGTGCCCGGCCCCAGGAGGCAGGTGCAGCCCTCACCTCTCTCCTTCTCTGTCCAGCAGGGCCTCTGATCTATGCGGGCCCAAGCCCCTGCTCCTGTGCCATCTGCCCTGGCAGCACTACTTGCTGGCGACGTCTGGGGCTGTGCCACAGCCGCATCTCCGATGTCCTCCTGCCTCGGGCCTGCCCAGCCATGCCAGAGAGAGGACTCCCAAACCTCCTCACCTTCTACAGGTTCCCAACTGGGTGGGGAGGGGCCGAGACCTGGGGTACACAGTTGTCATGGTCAGGCTCTGTCTGACACCTTGTTAGTAATCACATGTAACTTCTGGAAGTCACACAGGCTTTTCTTTTCTTTTTTTTTTTTTTTTATTTATTTGCAAGCAGAGTGAGATGGAGAGGAGAGAGACAGACAGGGACTCTAGCCAACTCCAGATGCATGTGCTACTTTGTGCATCTGGCTTTATGTGGGTACTGGGGAATTGAACTCAGATAGTTAGGCATTGTAGGCAGGCGCCTTAACCTCTGAGCCATCTCTCCAGCCCCTCACACAGGCTTTTCGAAAGGAAAGCTTTCCCCTCGGAGTTCCCACTTCTCAGGCTTTGGCAGGTGGGCCCCTGTGGTACCCACCCATCCACCCACCCACCACCAGGAGGCGTGCAGTTTCCATCCTTGGGAAGTGCTTCTCAAGCTTCTCCATAGATGCTCTTCCTTCGTCAGACTACCCTCCATCCCAGCCCTTCAAAAAAGCCAAGTCACTCAGGAGCTTTGGCTCTGCTCTTCCTCCTTGGCCATAGACCATGAGCCTCTGCTTCCTTCACTGCATATAAATTACCCCTGGAATTCAATGATAAAAACTGATTATAACTTATATGTCCCATTTAGCAATAACATCAAGACCCCTTTCAGAGTATGTCTAGTTATTTTCAGGAGGCTCCTCAAGAGTCATGTGACCTGGGCTGGTCTGCTGGTATCTGTCCCCTGTGGCATCACCCACTTTCTGCCTGCTGTGCTACCAGGAGAAGTGTCACTCTGGCCACTGACTCTCACAAGAAAACAAACTAAAGATGCCCCCATTTTTGCAGGGCTTCTGGGTTCATGGGTGGAGGCTGGGAAACGGGCCTCCACCCCTCCTGGCTCAGAGCTACACAAACTCTCCCCAGAGGAGGCCCTTCCACTTAGAGATCGCACACCCTATGCAGGATCACAGCCCGCTGTCCCCAGCCTTCTCCTCCCCTCTCCTCCTCATAGTTAGAAACTCCATCTCCCCTAAGTATGAGAAGAAGAGAAGCACACAGAAACGACATAGGTGGGGAGGAGAACATGCCCCAATCCTGGAGGGGCCCACTTGCACCCACACTTGGTGTGTCCATCCGTCTGCTGTCAGATGGTTCCATGGGTCCCTGTTGCTGCGGACAGCTTACTCTGGTGGGATTTTGGGCACTATGGGGGAAACCAGAACCGGGTCTTCACCCTGCAGGTAGGTTCAATCTGCTCAGACAGCCAGGACATGCACATTGGGAACTAGAACACTAGGCAAGAAACGCTGTATCCAGGAGGTTCTTCCACAAGTTTCAAAGCAAGACAGTGCTGTGTCAGGCCTGGGACCTGGGTGGCCAAGGCAAGACATGAGATTCTTCACTCTGTCCCCATGTGATCACTCGCTTCCACGGCTTTCACATTCACAGTAGAGGACAGTGTTGGCTTACAGTATATGTTCACATTAAACAAGAACTCCTATTAATGCTTTTCATCACAATGGATACCGTATTTTCTGAATGACTAGCTCGCAATCGTTAGTGTAATTGTATATTATATACAAATTGTATGTGGTTCCTGCCTTTATGTAGTAGGTGTAATTAATATGTTATTTCCCAAGGATCTACAGCTCTACAATGGAGTTAAATGTCAGGACCTGCCTTAGAGGGTTGTTGTGAGGCTTTGAAGAAGACATGGAGTGGGAGGTGTCTGCCACTTCACTGACCTCATATCCGTTTCCCCTGGGCATCTAGAGTCACTGTGTCCCAGGCCAGCTCTCCTTATTAAAAGGGTGGGAGCATTAAGTGGTCTCTTCAGAGATCAGGAGGAAGACTCCTTAAGTTCCTCTTTTACCCACCTGGAGACAGACACCGAAGCCTCCCCCAACTCCTGTTTCCTGCTCTGCTTTGCAGAAGAACTTCAAGGAAGCACTGCCCTCCCCGCAACTCCCGCGGTGCGAGTCCTCGGGACTGTTGCTGTGGCTCTGGGGGCCCTGGGAGCTGCCTACTTTATCGCTGAGTCCTTGTGAGCAAGGCCCCAGGCCCGGGTCCCAAGGTAGGAGGAGCCCTGGTCTCTTCTCTAGCCTGGGAAGCTCACGAGCTGAGAGGCTTGTTTCTGGCTCGGGATGGGCTGGCATGGCTTTCACGAAAGGTGTGCACCACCACACCAGGCAGATTTGGTTTTTAAAACTTCACCTTGGGCTGGAGAGATGGCTCAGCGGTTAAGGCACTTGCCTCCAGTGCCCAAGGCCCCGGGTTCAATTCCCCAGTACCTTCATAAGCCAGACTCACAAGGTGGTGACTCTGGCACACTCTCTCTCTCTCTCTCTCTCTCTCTCTCTCTCTCTCTCTCTCTCTCTCTCTCTCTCTCTGCTTGAAAATGAATAAATAAATATTTTTTAAAAAACTTCACTTCATGCCAGGCGTGGTGGCGCACGCCTTTAATCCCAGAACTCGAGGCAGAGGTAGGAGGATCGCCGTGAGTTCAAGGCCACCCTGAGACTACAGAGTGAATTCCAGGTCAGCCTGGACTAGAGCGAGCTCCTACCTTGAAAAACCAAAAAAAAAAATTTTTTTTTTCACCTTAAATACTTAGCACATCACCTGGCACTGGACAAGCATTCCAAACAGCAACTAAATCATCACCACCGTTTCTCAGTGTCCCCAACTTTACTGACACCTCTGACACATTTAAAATCAGTTCAAATTTTCCTTCAAACTAGCTTTCTAACTTTTAAAAAAAGAAATTCGCTTTAAAAGTAAAAGGCCTACAACTTGACATACAAAACAATAAGTAATAACTAAGAGTAAATAGAAATACTCTGAAACCCAAATATCATGGAAGGCTGCCTGGCATGGAGCCTCATCAAGTCACAGCTAAGAAGGCTGTGTCCTCTGTGCTAAGATAAGGGCAGCTACAAACTGAGATCCCCTACACACACACACACAC
>PVHP010007903.1:0-40572 GCA_004024765.1 Zapus hudsonius
GAGAGAGAGAGAGAGAGAGAGAGAGAGAGAGAGAGAGAGAGAATGGGTGCGCTAGGGCCTCCAGCCACTGCAAATGAACTCCAGACACATGCGCCCTCTTGTGCATCTATCTGGCTTTATATGGGCACTGGGGAATTGAACTCTGGTCCTTCTGCATTGCAGGCAAATGCCTTAACCGCTAAGCCATCTCTTCAGCCCTGTGATGGCTTCTTCTCGGACCTGGGAGGTGGAAGCATTTTACTAATTTCTGAGGAAGAGATGGAGAATCAGACAGGGTAAGTGACTTACCCAGGACTATATAGTTGGTCAATGTAGAGTCTGGATTCACTGGTCTCTTTCTTCCTAAATCTCCTCTGTTTTCTCTTAGCGCCTCAAGAGCCGGGTGTTTGGGAACTCACTCTATGCCATCAGGGAGGATTTATGTGGTCCCTCCTCATCAGGAGCGACTGGCAGAAATGAAGGCATGTAGGGGTAATCTGAAATCTCCGAGCTTCAGCTCTGACTCCCCAGTCCTGGAGTCTGTTAAGAAGACCAACCATTAACATGGGTTAAGATTGTGCCCACAAGCCTGACATGCTATCATAAGCTTACTGACTTTTTTTTCATAAATAATTCTTTGAAATGAAAACAACTCTCCCAAATCACAAGAAATTTAAGAATTCACCTGTGCCACCAATGCAGCTCTCCTGTGTCTGACAAGTCACAGGACAGCTGGGCAGGTGGCAGTTAGCTTGGGATGGGGCACCCTCATCTGGGCAGCCTGTGAATCTACCTCCCTAGGTGCAGTTGGCGAAGCAGAGGCCTGACATGATAAAGGACAGCCAGCAGCTGAGAGAGAGAGAGAGAAGGAGAGGCTCAGAGGAGGTGAGTGACAGGCACGTGGAGCAGAGGCCCGTAACACTGTGGGGAAGCAGGGAGGTTCCTGGCTCCTGGGCCCCAGTGGAAGAGAAAGAAATGGTTTTCTTAGGCTCCTGGAGCAGAAGTGTGATGTTGGTAGCCTGGCACATGCAGGGAAGGTCCCAGAAGATCCCACTCATCAGAGGCTCAGCCTGGCTCATGACCAGTGGGAACCAGTGTGATGTGTTAATTCAAACAAAACTGCTCAGTGCGCCTCCCCTAACACTGGGCTACTGAAAGCACCACTTCAGCGCCTCAACTTCTAGCTAGGCACACAGACGCTCTCGAAGGTTCTGCTACCAGCAGAAAAGAGGGGAAGAGGAGGAGGAAAAGAAGAAAAAGAAAGCAGTGCCTGCTTTTTTATTATTGTTGTTTTGCCTTTTACATAGTGGCCATTGAACCGAGGGTCTAGAGCGTGCTAAGCAAGTGTCCTAGCCTAGCTCTCCTTTTATTTCCAAAGTTATGTGTGTGTGCGCATGTGCGCGTGCATGTGTGTGTATGTGTGAGTGTGTGGATGGTGTTTGTGTGTGTGTGTATGTGTGTAGGTAGGTGTGTGTATGGTGTGTGTGAGTGTGTGTATGGTGTTTGTGTATGTGTGTGTATGTGTTTATGTGTGTATGGTGTTTGCATGTGTGTATGGTATGTGTGTGTATGGTGTTTGTGTGTGTGTATGTGTGTATGGTGTGTGTGTATAGTGTTTGTGTGAGAGTGTATGGGTGCCACCGTATGCATGTGAAGCTCCTCTCCCTTTACCTTTTTTGAGACAGGGTCTCTGTTTTAATGCTAATTGCACCAGCCCACCTGACCTGCCTGTGAGATTCTTCTGGCTCTGCCTCTCATTGCTGGAGGCATATTGGGATCACAGATTCATGTGCCATTTGTACCTGATTTTTCATAGGTCCTGGGGAACTAAACTCGGGCCTGTCAGGCTTACAAGTGCGCACCTTTAACTCGTCACGTAGGCTAGACTGGCTGGCCAGTGAGCCTCAGGTTCTACCTGTCTCCACCTCTCCAACACTGGACTTAGAAGCATGTACCACTGTATCTGGTTTTTTATTTCATTTTTAAAAGTTTATTTTATTTATCTCTCTCTGTCTCTCTCTCTCTGTATACATTCACATGTGCACATATACCAGGACCACTTGCCACTGCAGACTAAAGCCAGATGCTTATACTATTTTTTATGTCTGGCTTAGATGGGTGGCTTGGCAATTGGACCAGAGTGAGCAGGCTTTACAAGTAAGTGAGTCATCTTCCCAGCCCCTCCACTTTACCAACCGAGCTATCTCCCAGCCCTGGCTTTGAACTTTCTATCATGTGCCCAAGCTTCCTGAGTGGCTCGATTACAGGCCTGTTCCATCAGATCCAGCTAATGTCTCCCATGCTCACTGATGGGAGGGAGGCTCTCTAGGATGCCGAAAGTTGCAATGGGCATGTGGTGATTTGAATGTCTAACGCCCCTTATAGGCTCACGGGTTTCATACTTGATCTCCAGCTGGCCGTGGCACCGTTCAGGAAGGTGGTGGGCCCTTCTTTCCAGGAGGAAGTGGGTCACTAGGGACAGGGCTTGTGATATTATAACTCAGTAGTCAGGTTGTCTGTCTGCTTCCTGGGCTGCAATAAGCCAGCTTCCTGTCCTGCTCTGTTTCCAGCCTCTCCCCCAGGGTGTACTCTACCCTCTGGAACTGCAAGCCTAAATAAACTCTCCCTTCTCCAAATTGTTCTGGCCTGGTATTTATTCACAGCAATAGGAGTTAGAGGATGAAATGCATCGTATTCCCAGTCCAAAAGATCTGATAGGAATTCTGTTTAAGGAGTTAGTTGTTTATGAGGCTGAGGCTGTTTTTCGAGGTAGGGTCTCACGCTAGCCCAGGCTGACCTGGCACTCACTCTGTAGTCTCAGGCTGGCTTTGCACTCACATCGATCCTCCTACCTCTGCCTTCCCAGTGCTGGGATTAAAGGTGTGCACCACCATGTCTGGGCACTTTCTCTACTTTAAACGCTGTGCTGATTTTGAACCTAGGGTTTCTGTGCAGGTGCAGAGGGGCTGGACTTCGGTGTCTATTGGACACTGTGGGCGTCTCCACATTGAGGGTCAATGAGAGGTCCCCAGAGACTGGAGATGTGCCTGCCTGGGGTATACCTTTGTTCTGCCACCTCATCCCGGGGTGCGAGTAGAAAGATGAGAGATAGGATGTGGCTGCACCGTGGTCACTTGGCTGCATGGGGCTGGAACCGCTTCTGCTTTTTCCAGCAGACCTGCATACAGCCATGTCTGGGCCTCACTCCTTGCTCCTTGATGTGCCCAGAAGAACTCTCAGGGCTGCAGGCTCCATTCCCATTAAGAGCCCTAAACCACACATCATTTGAAAATCTTGTATACCATGTATAGTTTTCCTCTCTCTCTCTCTCTCTCTCTCTCTCTCTCTCTCTCTCTCTCTCTCTCTCTCTCTCTCAGTTTTTCTGTGTGATGTATGCACACTTCCGTGCCTGAGCAGTGTCCCCACACACTCATCTGTAATGGCTGAGCAGAATGCCCCATGTCCTGATTATTAGTCTGCCTGTTCTTATTTCAGCCAGTCTTTTTACTGATCTCACAGCTTGCTCTTTTTAATTTTTAACTTAATTTAATTTATTTTTTGGGGGGGCAGCTCCTGGGATTCAGTGCTCTGCTCCCCTATTGGTCTGGGTTTATAGACCTGTGTAGCCACACCCAGCCATTTATGTGGGCTCTGGGGATTGAGCTCCAGCTGTTTCTTAGGCCTCCTCATTCATATTTTTATATTTAAATAGGAAGAGCTCTTGATTTTTTTTTTTTACTCATTTGCAAGGAGAGAGAGAGAGAGAGAGAGAGAGAGAGAGAGAGAGAGAGAGAGAGAGAGAGAGAGAAAGAGAAAGCGAAAGCGAAAGCGAATGGGCACCCCAGGGCCTCTAGCAGGTGCAAACAAACTCCGGATGCATGTACCACTTTGTGCATCTGGCTTGTGCATGGGTACTGGGGAATCAAACCTGAGTGGCTAGGTTTTGCAGGCAAGCACCTTAACCATTGAGCCATCTCCCAGCCCCAGAAAGTGCCCTTACTCACTGAGTCCATCTCTCCAGCTCTATATCAGTTTTTCTCTGCTTTTTCTACCCTTAGATATGCTTAGTAAACAAATACTATTGTGTTATAATTGCCTACAGTATCCAGTACAGTAACATACAGTACAGGTTTGTAGCCTAGGAGTAATAGGCTATCTATCATCTATATCCATCTTTTCTCTATATTTTGTAACTCAGATGTGTTGGAGACTATACCATAAAGCTTGGGTAAGCCATTTGCACAATAAAGAAGCCTCACAAAGGGCCAGGCCTATAGCTTAGTGGTCCTTAGCATGTGTGAGGCCTGGGGTTCCATCCCCAGTACTGAAAGGGGGAAGAAGGAAAGGAGGGATGGAGGAAAGAAGAAAGGAAAGTCACTGAATAATGCTAGATATCTCTTTTTTTAATTTTTTATTTATTCATTTTCAATAAGAGAGATAGAGATGAGAGAGAGAGAGAGAGAGAGAGAGAGAGAGAGAGAGAGAGAGAGAGAGAGAGAGAGAGAACCAGGGCCACCACCTTGTGGATCTCACTTATGTGGGTCCTGGAGAATTAAACCCGGGGCCTTAGGCACTGGAGGCAAGTGCCTTAACCGCTGAGCCATCTCTCCAGCCCAATGACAGATATCTCTTAATTAGCTAACGACCCATTTCCCAGAAAATCTATGGGTGGACAACACATCACATTTCCTCGCTGTGGCTCTCTGCTCCCGGTGACAAGTCTTGGCAGACAGGTCTGAAGACAGGGCAGTAATGTGGAAGCCACTGACAGGTCTTCAGAACTGCTTGTCACTCCTGGCTAGGACCTGTCCTGACTGGGGAGCTGATGGACAGCCTGTCTCTCTGGTCACCCACACCTCAGCCTGTCAGGAGCCCAGTGTCCTCTGCTCAGCCCCTGGAGAGAGGGAAGGCAAACAAAGGCTCCACTCTGCCCTCGCCCCGCTCCCCTGCTGTGTGATGACAGAGGCAGAATTTAGAGCCCTGTGGACAGCAGCTGGGCTTCGAGCTGGACACACTCTGGCTTGCTGTCTGCCTGGAGAGGCCTGGCCCTGATACTGTGCAGAGCTTCTATTTATAGTTTCCCTTGATAACAGGCTCATTCATTCCCTTTGCAGGACTTAATTGCTCTGGAGCAGGGATGACAGCCTAATTATTAACTTCACAAAAATTGAACTTGGGCTGCGTCAACAAAGTACATTTTCTGTCACCCAGGGACAGATCTTTGCCCTTCACTGTGACAAAGGGCAGTTAGAAGAGAAAGGAAAAGTTTGGCCCATTTCCAGTTCAAGCAGACTTTTCTTTTCTGGCTCCAGGTTAGCTGCTTCTAGGAGACAGAAGGGTTTTATTCCTTTTTTTGCTGGCAACTGTGGCTGTCTGGTCTCTGCCCTCCCCCTTTCCCAAGAGTGACACTTGAGTCCCTGGAGACTCAGGATTTGAGACTGTTAAAAGACCTTAGGGACTGTTTGTTTGTAATTGAAAACTGGGCCCAATTCAGTGCACAGATATGTTTTATTTGACCAGCAATGTTTTTGACTTAAAAAAAATGAGGTACAGGCCACATTACACCAAATTAGTAATTTCAAAGTTCCCAGTTCAGTCACATTTCAGCTGATTTCCAGTGTTGTACAACGTCTGCTACCATTGGCTTCCAACATGTTTTCATCACCCAGAAGAAAACTCTGTTCCCTTAAGTACTTCCTGTTCCCCGCCCACAAGAGCCTGGCCTGGGCCATCATGTTTTTTTTTTTGTTTTTTTTTGGTTTTCAAGGTAGGGTCTCCCTCTAGCCCAGGCTGACCTGGAATTCACTATGTAGTCTCAGGCTGGCCTCAAACTCACAGCACTCCTCCTACCTCTTCTAGTGCTGGGACTAAAGGCGTGGGCCACCATTATGCTTTTGAATTACTCTGGGTATCTCCCCAAAGCAGCCATGTGCCTGGCTCCTTTCATCTCCCATGAGGCTCATTCATGTTATGGATGTGTTAGTATTTCTTTCCTCTTTTATTTATTTCTGCTTACTTGCATATGTGTGTGTGGTATATACACGTGTATGCGTATGTACGCACATGCGCACACACGTATGCATATGTATGCAATGCACGCACTTGTATGCGTATGTACACATATGCATGCACATATACATACATGCATGCATATGTATGCACATACATATGCACATGTACACACATGCACACATACATATGCACATGTACACACATGCGCGCACACATGCACATGTACACACATGCATGCACACTTATGCATATGTACACACATGCAAACACATATGCACATGTACACACATGCACGCACACATATATGCTCGCCTGTGGTGGCTGAAGCTGGAGGGCCGCCCAGTTCCCTCCCTCTTCTTCCCAGTCTTCCTTTTAAAAACCTTTTTATTGACAATAAGCCATGATAATTTCCTCCCTCTACTTCCAATCCCCCCTCTCAAATCCCCCCTCCACCAACCCCACCTTTCCAATTAGTCTCTCTTTTATTGTGATGTCATCGTCTTTTCCTCCCATTACCAAGGTTTTGTGTAGGTAATGCCAGGCATTGGGAAGTCATGAGTATCAAGGCCATTTTGTGTCTGGAAGATTGCATTGTAAGCAGTCCTACCCTTCCTTTGGCTCTTACAATCTTTCCGCCACGTCTTCATCAATAGACCCTGAGCCTTGGAGGATATAATAGAGTTGTCTCAGTGCTGAACACTCCACTGTCACTTCTCCTCAGCACTATGGTGACTTTTGAGTCACCCCAGTGGTCACCGCCATCTGAAAAGAGAAGCTTCTCTAACCAAAAGTGAGAGTAGCATTAAAATACGTATAAACATTTAAAAAAGTGCTAAATATATGCATTTAGCCAGACAGTAGCAGGTGTTACTCCCCTGGGTCTCATGACCTTCACACGGGTTCCCCTCCGTGCAGCGGGCCTCCAGTCCAGGTAGAGATCTGTAGGTTCCCCCATAACAGATGTGCCACTATTACACTAGCTGCGCATTCAGTCTGGCTTCTTCTGCCCAGTCTTATTTGAGCTGGAGACTCCTACGGATACCAGAGCTCTCTGCTTTCTCACTGGCCCAGGCGATTCCTGGTCTTGGCTTTCCCTAAGGGACTGAGGTTCCAGGCACGCATGACCATGTCCAGCCCGAAGATTCGAACGTGGGAGGTTTCAGGTCTCCTCAGTCCCTCCTGCTTGCACAGGGAGTGCACTTAACCTCTGAACCACCTCTCCAGGCCACTTCATTTTTTAAGGTTTAAATAAAAAGCATAAAAAAGTTTTGTACTGGTTTCTGACAACCTGCACAGTTCCAGTCCTGTGACTTCTCAGTGCTGTGCACAGCCCACACTTGTGCCAGCACTGAAAACTCAGATGTCACACAGTACCCTGCAGGAGAAAACTCTCTTCACAATAGGACATGGTGGCTACTTGTACTCGTGGGTCCCTGAGGGCTCTGACACTGTGCTGTGCTGACCCCACTCTGGAAGCAAGTGAGGGTAAATTGTAGTCCTAAACCCTGGTTGGACAGATAAGGAAGGTCACACAGTGACACAGCTGCGAGAGAATCCACCTCCCAATGCTGGTGGCTTTTTCGGAAAGTGTTGACAGTGATGATCAGTGTTTCTATCTTAAGGGAGGTGTGACCTTGTGCCCAGGATAGCTCCTTCGTGCTCCAATGTTAGATTAGCATGTCTGTTATAGGGACCTTTCTTGTTTCGTTTGGGAAACAGTACAAATTGTTATGTGGTTTGAGTGGGTGGGCCCTGTCCCCTCCCAGGGATGTCCTGTGCTTTTGTGGGCTGAGAACCCAGTTGGGTTTCCTTTTTACCTAAACCAGGTACTCTGGGTAGAAAAGCCTGCTTGAGACTTGAACTAGTACAGAGGAAAAACATGGGGACAGGAAGATTTCCAAAGACACCATTTGAGCATCTGATACGACCATACCTGAAACCCCAATCTTCCGCATCTTTTGTGGTGCTTCGGATAGAATCCAGGTCCTCACATGTAACAGATATACGCTCTACTACTGAGCTAGACTTCTAGCCCCAGATCAATTTAATTTTCAGTTTGATAACTTATGTATTATAACTAATACAGTGATTTAGCATCATCATTGTGGGAATATCTTGTAGTGACTTACACAAACCTAGATGATACAGATCAGTCATTAAACATGACCTCTGGGACTGAAGAGATTGCTCAGTGGTTAAAGGCACTTGTTTTCAAAGTCACGAGCCCAGGGTTGGATTCCCCAGTGTCGTAGTCACACGCCACTGGGATGAATCTCCAAACCATGCACGATTATGGGGAGGAAAATATTTATTGAACAGATCCAGGGGAAGAAGTTAAGGAAAGGCTGGCCCCCTTTCACAGAAGCAAGCAGAGACAGAGACAGAAGCCCACCACCAGCACCACAAACAAGCACACTCCACACTAACAAAAGGAACTCCAGGCTTGAGCTCAGACTGCTTTTTGCATATTTATAGCTAAAATTCCAGACCCACTCCAGAAATACCTTAGGGCTGAACCCTAGGATCTGGCCAAGGTGACACACTTCCTCTAGCCAGAACTGGCTGGAGACAATTAATAATTTTAATAAATCTTTAATTCTTTTGGGGGACATTATTCAAACTACCACACCCAGTATCCACACAAAGTGGTGCAGGCATCTGGAGTTCACATGGAGTGGCAAGAGGCCCTGGTGTGCCCATTTTATCCTTCTCTCTCTGAAATACATAAAAAATAAAAATAGGAAAAAACACATGCCCTTTTGGTCATGTCAGGAGGCATGTAAACACGAGGTGGATGAGATTGTTGACAGGGTAACACTTCCAACTCATGCCACAGTCCCAGGGACAGTCATCGGGTATCACTGTTCATAATCCCATGGGCTTCCCTTTCCGACTGGTTAATTTGTTTTCCCAGAATCGCTAGAAACACTGAGCAATGTATTGTGCTCTCATAATGACGACATCAGTAGATAATGGAAGGTTTTTAAGCTCCATTATAACCCTGTTGGACCACTTTCCTACATATGGTCCATTGTCAAGGGAAGCATGGTATGAGGACATGACTCTATATTCTCTCTCTCTTTTTTCCTTAAGTTGCATCCACTTGAATTTCTGTTGTCTGCATTGACTTGCTGAACCTTAAGCCTACGGAACACGACTCCCCAAGAGTCCAAGCAGTATGTTAGCGTTTCCACACCCCTGATGTCCTTTAACCCCCGAAGCAGCCCCGGGAGGCAGGTGTTCGTGATTCCAATGTTTATAGAGGGCAGGATGGAGATTAGAAAGATGACTGGTTGTGAATGGCTTGGCTTTCCGCCTCAAGTCCAAGGCTAATTTCCACAGCTTCCTAGGACAGTTTGGGCGAGGTCTTCAACTTTCCAAAGACTATAAACATGACCTTGGTCCTGTGATAGATAAATACCCTGGATAACTGGAAAAGTTGACCTATGTAGAAAAAGTATACTGAAAATCCTGTCACTCACAGAAAACCTTTATTGACATTGAAAATTTATTCATTTGGTGTGCATGTGTGCAGTGTGGTGTGTGTGTGTGTGTGTGTGTGTGTGTGTGTGTGTGTGTGTGTGATATGTGCACATACCCTGTGGAGGACAAAGCCCAGGGAGCCCCAAGGAATCCTCCTGTCTGTGCCCAGCTATACCTGGCTTCTTAGGTGGGTGCTGCTGAGGATTGAACTCAGGTCCTCATGATTAATCAGTAAGCGCTCTTAACCACTGAGCCATGTCTCCACCTCCTTCACTGACATTTTAACATGGCTGTAGCTTTGTACCATGTGACACATGATGGCAAAGCCATTCTTATTCCTAACTCCACATGTATTGTTTCACATGGTCAAAGGAGGGCTATTCTCAGTGTCCAGGGACCTGGGGGCACAGGGCGGCCTGCTGCAGAAGGACACATCCTCCAGATGGTTCCCACCGCAGCAGGGCCTGTGGTCAGGCTTGGTGGAGCCTCAGGAAGAGGGCCCCTTCCTTCTGCAGCCCCTCCATCAGACCCGCTTGCTGCCGCCGCTGCCGCCAGGTGGCGCTGTGGAACAGGGAACGAATGCACAGGCTGGGGCTGGGGAACCTGAGCTGCACAGCCTGAGAAGGGGGACTTGACTCATTCTCTGCAGTTCTAGAAGGAAGACTAGCAAAAGGGGGTAGAAACGATCCGAAGCTAGTTTGACACAAGGCAGGAAAGCTACTTCTAAGAGGCAGAGATGGCTGAAGAGGAAACAGGGTTTCCTGGTGAGTAGGGGTGTGTCTGCAGGTGGGACCATCCTCCCCATGGGGTGTCGGGGGTCTCACAGAAGATGGGCTCTGGTGACAGTAGAGATGACACCTTTGAGCCCCGAGGAGGATGGAGAAGCGGCTTCCAGGGCCACGAGGCCCCTGGCACCTCTGTCTGCCTTGTGCTGGGTGCTGGGATCTGGGAAGGGATCTTTGCTGCAGAAAGGGGTTCCGGCTGGTCTGGAGCTCCAGTAATGTCAGCGATGGGGAGGTGGCTCAGCTAGTTGGTGAAAGCACTTGCTCAAGCATGAAGACTTGAGTTCGGATCCTCAGTTCTCATGTAAGTAAATGCTGGGCAGGTGTGATCACCTGTCTGTAACCCCAGCTCTCAGGAGCAGAGAGTCCCTAAGACAAGCTAGACGAGCTGAACCAGGGAGCTCTGAGTGCAAGAGAGAGACCTTGTTTCTCTAACGATGGTGGACAGCCATTGAGGAGACACTGGACTTTAGCTTATGTAATGTGCATGCACGTCTATACACACGTGTGTCCACACGCACGAACACACATACACATACAAAAGAGACACTGTCAAAAACTAGCATTTAAATTGCTTTTTCGGCCAGACATGGTGGTGTATGCCTTTTACCCCAGCACTTGGTAGGCAGAGGTGAGTTCAAGGGCAGCCTGAGACTACATAGTGAATTCCAGGTCAGCCTGGACTAGAGTGAGACCCTACCTGGAAACTCTGCCCCCTCTCCCCAAATTGCTTTTTTCAGCTCACAAAAGTATTTTTCACATACGTTGCTTAGGAGAACTCGGCAAGAGCACATTATTCTAGGGCTGGGGAGTTGGCTCGATGAGTAAAGAACTTGCCTTATAAACTCGAGGACCTGGGTTCAAATCCCTAGGCCAGGGGAGGTGGACAGTTCCTAGGGCTTGTTGGCCAGCTTGGCTGCTGAATCAGGAGCTCTAGATTCAAAGAATAAGGTGGAGAGAGTGATTGAGGAAGATACTCAACTTTGACCTCTGGCCTTTACATTCGTAGATACACATGTGCACATAGGTACCCACATATACATATGTCTACACACATGCACACATGCAAACACATGCAAAAAGTACATTGTCCCAGCTTTGCAAATAAGGAAAGGAGACTTGCCCATGTCCAGGGGCTCTCAGCCCAAAGGTGACAGGCACCACTGCTGTCACCTGCTGCCTGCAAGCTTTCAGGTGGAACTTCCTGCCTCCTTCCCAAGGAGGTCCAGAGAGATGCTTTAGAGGAAGGGCTTGGGTCCAGGGACCAGACAGTAGGGAGAAGATGACTTCAGAGGCGCTCCAGCCCTGGGCCCATTTCCTGCCCATATCTGGTTCTCTCCTGTGGCTGGTGTCATCCTGAGGCTATGTGGGAATGGGGCTATGTTGGCTATTCTTACCTGGCTCTGGGCTTTGCTGAGGCTGTTTCCTGGGCCTTGGGGAGCCAGCTGGAGTCACAGGCCATTTTCTGGCCCTTTTCCCGTTTCTGCCTCTGGACTTGGCATTCCCAGCTCCATTCTTGTCTTGATACTCCCAAACCAGGCCAAGGTTCTTCGTCTGCTGTTGAGGTGACACCAGAGGGGAGGAGTTCCAACCTCAGCCCCTGAGCTCACATGTTACCTCTCACCTGGCCCAGGTCTGCTTTATCAGACTCATCGTGACCGTGACACACATGAGGCTGATGAGAACCTCTGGGAAGAAAACGCTTTGTCCTTCTCCATGGTTGGCAGCAGAAAGGAGGCTGTCAGCCTACAGACTCCAGGGTCACCATAGGGCATCCTAGAACAGAGCTGGCATCGAGGGAAGCCCAGCTGAGCCACAGACCGAGCTTGGATCCGAGTGTAACCGAAGCTTGCATCCATGACTTTAGCAATGGAGTGAACCAATAATTCCCCCTTCTTGGCTTAGGCCAGTTTAAACTGGACAGGTGCCCCTGACAAATGACGTCATTTAATACAATGAGCAGGATTTGCTTAATTTCCATTGAAGTGATTTTATTAGCTGGTTTCTTTCAAAGCACTTTGCACACACAGCCCCCAGAACAGGCCTTGCCCCTTAATTTAGTTGTAATTCTCTCCAGCTTTGACCAGTTTTTTTTTCTTTTAATTTTTTTTACTTAAAAAAAGTAACATGCTGGTAGTGGTGGCGCACGCCTTTAATTCCAACACTCAAGAGGCAGAAGTAGGAGGATCGCCATGAGTCTGAGGCCAGCCTGAGACTACATAGTGAATACCAGGGTCAGCCTGGGCTAGAGTGAGACCCTACCTCAAGCCTTCCCCCCAAAAAAGTAACTTATAAGTTCTAGATAATAACTGAGAACCCCCCCTCTTCTTTACATCCCTCTCTCCCTTCCTTCCCATCTCCCTTCTCATTTTTTGTTTTTCTGAGACAGGGTCTCACTGCACAACCCAAGCTGGCCTTGAACTTCTGAAGACAGTGCTGGCCCAGTCTCTTAGAGGCGTGTGCCATCAGACCTGGTTCTGGCACTCTAGCTGTCTGCTCTGCTCAGGTCCAGGTTAGAGAGCTGACAAGACAGGTTCAAGTGGACCTCTCTTCTTGTTCTTCAGGTATGTTTGGGCATCTGGTAAGTTCTCTACAAAAGGGCTGGTTTGACTTTGGACCATTGCTAGAGATGGAAGTTTTAGTTTGCGTACATTACACCTTTTAATCTTCATTTTGCCATCCGTGCAGAGAGACCTGATGGGCTCATAGTTGCAGATATGACCTTTGCCCTCTGGGCTCAGTGCTGAGGAGTCCTGCACCTCATCTTGTCTTATTTAATGTCTTTTCAATGGAAAATGTGGGAAACTGTTAGGGGTCTAGGGGAGGGTGTCGTGCTTCTCAGAAACCCCGAATTCAGGCATAGCTTAAAGGGCTGAACTCCTGACCCTGACCTGTTGCAGGAAGTGCCAAGTGGGGGGGGGGTTCTGGATGACTCTGAGGGACTGTGGGAAAGACTGACAAGCCTGGCTGAATCATTCAACCCAAGAGGTTACCAATGTATAAGGGAAAGGCAGGGGCACGGTAGACTTTGCTAGAACAATGAATGGCCATGGACATGGGTTTGGGTCAGGAGGTCATGGCCCTCAGAGGCTTTGTCTGGACACTTGGCCTTGTGGTCACTTTTGGATAGCTGCAGGCCTCCCTCAGGTCCATCACTGCAGCCAAGGGTTTGCTATAGCAGGTGGATCCAAAGGCTGTACGTATGAGGCACCTACCATCCCTCTGCATTCCTGGTGTCTGGCACCCAGTGCCTCACCCCCTTTCTGCCATATCATGGTCGTCGTTTAGAGAAGTCTCAGACCCCAGAATCCTGATGGGTGTGGCCTCACTCTCTGGCACCAGGGCTGGCCACTCAGAGCACCACACCCCTCTGGCTGCAGCAGTGGACCTGACTTATTTCCAGTCGAGAACATCTGCTCAGCTGTCTAGTTAGAATAACAATTTTCACCTTAGAGAGATGTTGTGAGATTTTTAAATTTTTCAAATGCTGGTCTCCATGTGGAGGGCTCAGAGAGAGACTTCCAGAAGTAATATGGCACTGTGGCGAGAGCTGGCCACCTGCATTCCCTTCTGTCACTCAGCCTTCCCTGGGGACCTATCCTATGTCCCGAGGTTTGGGAAGGAGCCTGAATGGCAAAATTCCTCCCAGCAGCTGTTTTCTCCAGCAGTTTCCTAGCAGTATGAGCCATCACAACCAGCCTAACAGCTAGGTGTTTTCTAACTCTTACCCTGGTGTCTCAGAAGGGCTGATGCTCCTCACTGAAAAGCCGTTCATTTTGTCCGTTGCCTACTTGCTTTTGTTCACCTTCTAAGCTACTTGTTTTTGTTCACGTTTTAATTTTTAGTAAAGCCACCCCTGTGTGTAAACACAAATCTTTGTGGTAGAGTCTCACGTCTTGTAGGGGTGGCTTATGGCTGTCTGGAACAGAGACAGTCCAGTGGTGGATGACCTTGATTCTGTCCTAGGAAATTTAAGAAAAAGTGTTGAGTTGCTAGATTCTTACCTGAGTAAGAAATAGATTTCTGATTTCTTAAAAATATTTTTAATTTATTTTCTTACAAGGAGAGAGAGAGAGAGAGAGAGGAGAAAGAGAGAGAGAGAGAGAGAGAGAGAGAGAGAGAGAGAGAGAGAGAATGAATGAGTGGGTGCACCAGGGCTTCTCACCACTGAAAATAAACTCCAGATGCACAAGGTGGTGCATGCATCTGGAGTCCTAGGTACCAGGGAATAGAACCCAGGCCACCTGGCTTTGCAAGCAAGTGCCTTTAACTGCTGAGCCATCTCTCCAGCCCTAGTTGCGTGTTTTGTTTCAGCAATGAGACATTAACTGCTACACTCGCTATGTTGGCCTTGGTGGACATGTGAGTTTCCACGAGGCTCCACACTATCGTTCCAACATGAACCCAGCACTGCATGACCTGGAGAATGGGGATGTCTACTCGTCAGGCAGTATTGTTGTTTCTGTTTTCTCCTCTTCATGATTATGCTTTGAATGTTTCCAAATGACACTTGTCATCAAGGCCACCTGACCTTGGCTGCTAGAAGGGGATGGAGCTGCCCCTTTCTTCCTAGTACCTGTGACAGCTGTGTGGGTTCCAGTGAAGCCATGGACCCTCCTGTCCTTGGCCTTGGGGTGGAAGCTGCCTTTCTACTTAGTGCAGCAGTTGTTGGGATTTCACCTGTGTTTCCAGAGGCCAGTGCCACCAGGTGGCTTCTCCACCCGAAATGGGCACCAAGCCCCTTGGGGAGGGGTCATGACTGAGGACATTTCTGGGGGCTGTGGGCCTGGACAGCTCTGGAAACTGTCTTCAGTTCTGTTGTTATTCTTGGTTTAGGAACCTGAGCGAGTTCTCCGGGGTTTTTTTTTGGAAATTCACCCATTATTCCGAGGAGGCTTTTTGGACCTCGTCCTAGGGTTCCATTTCGTGCCATTGTGTCTTTCATCACTTTATTTTTTAAAAATACATTTCTCATTTCAGCTGAGTCACTTTCCTCCTTCTTCTCCTTCTCCTCAGGAGCCGGAAGGAGCCCTGTCCTAAATCCTGTGCTCCTCTTGGCCACATCTTTTTCAAGCGTACAAACTCTTAGGAAGCTTGGCATGAGGCAGAATGGGTCCTGGCCCCAATCTCTTTCCTGCCTGTCTTCATTGGCCTCGACTTTCCTGTCTCACAGAGCAGTTTTGTGAGCTGGCCTTGCTCACAAAGAACTCTGGCCTTGAGGTTTCCAAGAGAGCCTGGCGGGAAGGGCCACCAGCATGGCCTCACCTCCCTTGTTAAGCTGCCATGAAACTCAACACAGAGACCTAAGAAAGCATCTGGGGTCAGCTGGGACCCTTCAGGGTCCCCACGTGATGAACCCTCTATCTTTTGCCTACCTCAGGCAAATTCCCACTGTGCACTATTGCCTCTCAGCGTGTCCCTTAGAGACTTAAAAAATTATTTGTTTATTTATTTGCAAGCAGAGAAACAAACAGAATGGGCACCCTATGGGCTCCGGCTGCTGCAAATGCATTTCAGACACATGTGCCACTTTGTGCCTCTGGCTTTACCTGGGTACTGGCGAATGCAAATCTGGTCATTAGGCTTTGTAGGCAAGCACCTTAACCACTGAGCCATCTCTCCAGCCCTCTCCTTAAAGACTTTGTAAGGGTTCTGAGAACCAGTAGGACCGAGTGGACAGGAGGGTCCACACAGCTCATCCTGTGAATTTTCTTGGTTTTGGGACTCAACTTCCATGATGGCCAGGAAAAAAATATCAGCATCATTTCCATGGAATTTCATAGTGTTCAAAGCATTTCCTATTGATCATGACTCTTCTTCATGGCCGGTCATTTTGTCCTCACAACCATGAGAGAGGCAGTGGAAGGTCATTTCTTTATTTAATAGCTGAGGAAACAGGCGTGGACAGTTTCATGGGTCTGTCAAGGCCTAGACCCAGGGCTCCTGTATTCTTTTCAGTCCTTACTTAGGTATTTTTATCTTGTCCTTAGAGACTTACCTGGTGTAAAAGACTGTGTGGCTGGATTGGTACCTTTGATCATATGGCCTGACTCCAAAATGATAGCTTCCCGGTGAATTTTGCATTTGACAACACTCATGCTGCATTTTATGACATGAGGAGGCCTCTTGTGAGAACTCAAGGACATATTTGCTTAGTTAATGTGAATTGGCAGTTTTCCTCTCTTTTTTGTTTAAAAATCTAATTGGGTACTAATTATATATTTCCTCTAAAATTTTATCTATTTTGCATGTGTGTGTAAGTTTGGGCATGCCAGGGTTTCTTAATGCTGCAAATGAATGCCAGACATATACACCACTTTAAAAATATTTTGATTTATTTGAGTGGGAGAGAAAGGCAGATAGAGAGAATGGGAGCACCAGAGCCTCCAGCCACTGCAAACCAACTCCCTATGCAAGCACCCCTTTGCGCATCAGGCTTTACATAGGTACTGGGGAATTGAACCTGGGTTGTTAGGCTTTGCAGGTAAGTGCCTTAACCACTGAGCCATCTGTCCAGCCCTATACCACTTTTTGCATCTGACTTTACATTGAACCCAGGTTGGCAGGCTTTGCAAGTAAGCATCTTTATCCATAGGGCCATATCCTTAGTCTTCTTTCCTCTTTTGATACTGACTCTTTAGCATACTTAAAAAAATAGGCACTTTCCCTTAATTATAGAACTGTAGAATATTCCAGAACTGTCTGTGTATTGGGAGATTCTGCCTAGCACCTTGGGAATAGCCACCCTGGTCCTTGAGAGTTCCTTAGAAGAGTTTTTCTTGTTTCTCTCAAGTTGTAGCTCACAAAGGCAGACCTGATGCTCAGTGGTGGTCATGTGATTCAGACCTAAGAGCGCCATGAAGTTAGGGTCCTCTCTAGTGGCGGGGTGCATTTCCCTCTATGTCATGCATGCGCTCAGGTTGGCTTTGTGACTCTTTCTCTTCTCTTTGGGGAGTGAATTGATTTTTGTTCTTTTTGGAAAGTGTAAAGTTGAACTGCTTTATATAAACAGTAACATGTGCCACCTAGTCCCAGGCTTCTTCCTTCTCTTCTCTGCCCACAAAAATTAATTCACATAAAACCTGTTTTTTGGCCAAGACTTTCCTCTCCTCAGCAGGGGACTTTGTTGACTTCAGAACAAATTCAGATTTTTGTCCCCAGGTTTTTGGGTGAACTCTTCAGATCTCTTGGGAAACTGTTTAAACACCAGCCTATCTAGCAGCTCTGCTGTCTTCCTCCCACAGCCTAATCGTTCCGGACCATCAGGCAGGAGCGTTTCTCTCTGAATTCAGTTAGGTGAGTTTAACCCATGGGTTCACACCTTGGGTGGTGCAAGGTGGATTCCAAGCCTGGCTGCAGGCTACTTCAAGAGCTGGCTAGTCTTAGCTGGGCGTGGTGGCTTTTAATCCCAGCACTTGGGAGGCAGAGGTAGGAGGATTGCCATGAGTTTGAGGCCACCCAAGGCTGTGCAAGCTGTATTGACCCACAACACTGACTCTGCTTTGCAGCGATGACCCAGAGTTGTAAGGGGGTGCTGAGCTCATCCAAGTTTGTCAGGCCACTGAGTCGTTAAGCTGGTGGCATCTGATACAGACTCAGTCTGAAAAAAAGGGGTGCCACTGGTGGTGAGAGCAGGGAGCTGGGAGAACCAAGTCAGGCATGAGGAGGACATTTCCCCACCAGCTGCAGATGATTCCTTTGCTTCTAGGTGAAAGTGATCTGGGTGGGGCCTGAGTCCCTGGGGTGGAGAAGCCCCAGGGGATCTTCATCTACCTTCTGTCCCAGGAGCTCACCATCAGCACAGGCATGTCAAAACCCCATTAGTTGGGCCGGAGAGGTGGCTTAGCAGTTAAAGGCGATTGCTTGCAAAGCCTGATGGCCCGGGGTTGGTTCCCCAGTACCCATGTAAAGCCAGATGCACATAGTTGTGCATACGTCTGGAGTTTGTTTGCAGTGGCAGGAGGCCCTGGTGCACTCAGACTTATTCTCTCTGTGTTCTGCCTCTTTCTGTTTGTCTCTCCCAAATAGATCAATATAACATTTTTAAAAGATCCCACTAGTTAACAGCTGTCACTTATATCTGAAAGCCCCCTTAGAAATGACTCTACTCAAATGCAATTTAAAACCTTTATTATTTCTTGAAGGAAAGAAATGCAATGTGACAATGTACAGGCCCCGTTGCCTAACTCCGTAACAGAAACAGATACTATGACTTAGCAAGCCCACATGGTGTAACTCTGAGATCAGCATGGCTGTTCACCTTAAGAACAAGTGGTCACTGGGGGCCATGCTTCCATGTTGTTTTAAGTATGTCTCTCACTGGGTTCAGAGTTGAAACATGTGTGTGTGTGTGTGTGTGTGTGTGTGTGTGTGTGTGTGTGTCCCTGTGTGAAAGCAGCCCGGCTATCACTTTGCACTGATGTTTTCTATTTGTTTGGTTTTAGGTGTCAGTGTTTCACAGACCCCGGTTCTCTCATTTTAGAATAACAGCACTATTTATTGGTACAAAGGAGAGATGTTTGGATCTTCTCGTTTAGAGGCGAAGCTCAAAATAAACACGACGTCCTTACTTGGGAGTTCCACATCCTTCCTTAAAGGAAGGCTCCAGCGTCAATTTGTACAGAGTCTGAAACCAAGGAGAGGCTGCTTTTAATGAGCCCTTGGCTGACATTTTCGATTGTACAAATGCTTCCATTGTATTCCCGAGAATTTAGACAGTTTTGACCAAAAGGACCTGAGAGATAAATACATTGTATGCTCGTCACATGAGGAATCATGAAATGACATTTCTGACCTTTGAGGGGGTGGGGGCAGTGGCATGACAAATGTACAACACAGATCAGTCAGTGAGTTTCAATGAACATAGTAAGCAATTTTCTGCCTTTGGGGAGGGGGCAACATGGAGATAATAAATACAAATGACAGATATTTACAACAGAATCAACAAATGGACCATCAGGAAGTAAACATACAAGACATCAACACGCCCAGTCCAGGTACTGGTTGAATCAGTGAGTAGCTCATCTAGCAATGTGAGTTAGGCTTTAACTTTGGGGTAAGACAAAACAGTGATGTGGCCTATGGCAGGAGGCATTTGGTTCTCATGGCTTAGCCTGGCATACTGGGCATCCTTCCTTCGAGGGAAGAGCCCGGTTAAACGCACCAGCTCTGCTCTCTGCAATCTCAGATCTTTCTAGGTGTCTCTGGGCACGTCACTGATCCACTCCTCAAAATGACTTTATTTTTTAAAATCCAGCCTGGACTACGAGAGATGGAGACTGAATTTTGGCTGAAGGTAATCTGGAAATGCTTGGAGAAATTTGGCTGTCTCTGGCCTCACGCGGCTCTGAGGGATTGTTAGGGAAGATGGGTAAAATCAGGATGTTTGTTTTGCAGCCTGCAACTTCTATGGGGCGAGATGGATTGTGGTCTGTAAACCCAATCCAGATAGGTGCTCGTTAGAGAAAACTTGATTGGAGCAAAGCCTAGCCCTGTCACATATGCCTGGTGGCTTTTGTGCTATAATGGCGAGCAAATTCATGACAAGAGAAACCATATGACCTGCTAAATTAGAAGAAAATCTCCTTGACAATCTGGTCCTTCATAGAAAAAGTATACTGAGCCTTGCTTTAGAAAGCGCCGGCTTAGCACACGATTGCTAGCACACTGGGTCCTGTGGGAGTCCAGGCCGAGCAGGGAGAAGACTGCAAGAAAACCACGTCTATGTCTTTTCTATTGTTATTCTCTCCTTCCCCCATTTCGTTTTGTTCCACTTATTCCTTTTGCTTTTCCTTTATCCACTTTGCTACATTTACGGTTTGCATTCTCAGGCTTTCCAGCAATCTCCTCTGTCTATGCTGAAGGGGAGAATCCCTTGAAGAATTCCTTAGTCGGCTCAGCAAGCTTTTCTCTGTTCCCAGCTCTGGCTTGCAGAGCCCAGGTTCCCAACTTGGCCACACAGAATTGCAGGTACCTACTGCTTCATGGATCTTGGCTGAGTCATGGTGAGACAGCAAAATTCTAAGGACAATTTGTCAAATGAATTCTCTCTCTCTCTCTTTCTGTGCTCTTCCTCTCATTTATAAGGTCTGTCTCAGGAAGGTAGGAGCCCACGAGGGCCCTTTTAGTCCCCTTAAAATAGCACTTATAAAAAAAAATTCAGCCGGGCGTGGTGGCGCATGCCTTTAATCCCAGCACTTGAGAGGCAGAGGTAGGAGGATCGCCGTGAGTTTGAGGCCAGCCTGAGACTACAGAGTGAATTCCAGGTCAGCCTGGGCTAGAGCGAGACCCTACCTCGAAAAACCAAAAAAAAAAAAAAATTCATTCCTCTTTGCATCAGTTTTCATGGCCTGGCTATTGGGTTTGAAAGCTATTGGTTTGAAAGCTATTTATTTAGGTGACAGATACTCGGATGTAATTGGACAAAAAAAAAATAAGTGAAATTGAGATTTGAAGCAGTGGTTAAAATATAAACAACCAGGGCCACTCTCCCAGTGTCCCCCAGACAGAACCATGGCTCAGAAATGACCCATAGAAGACGCGCTCTCCTGTGTCCCCTCAAGCTGCTGTGAACTGCAAGGTCCCATGCACGAGGCTGAATTTCAATGTGGCACAAAACACCGCTGTGGCCCTTGCCTTCTCGACACCCTTCTTCTCCTGCTTGCTCCTGCCCTGGAGCACAGATACCCTGCCCCTCCAGACTGCCCTCCCTGGAAGCTGTCGGGGGCAAGGCCTAGCACCTATGTGTGGTTCAGCCCAGGTGGGCTGCTGGCACGCCCTGCCCATCCCTGCCTCCCCTTCCCCTAACAGAGTGTACCTCAGCCCACTCCCCACTGGCTCCACAGATGGAATGAGACCAAGCGACACCGAGGACAAGTGGCTCCCTAGAGCAAGCGTATGTCGGAGCCCATTTCCCAGGCAGTGCTGAGACCTCACTTCTCCCGGAGTCCCGTCTCACCTGCTCATATACCTGCACGAAGTCCACAGTCCCTACAAAATCCTGTGTGTGACATCCCCCCTCGATAACGTAAATGTTTTGGAACGTCCATAGATAAGAAAATGGACAGCCTGGAGGAAAGATTTCATGGCTGCGTTTTCATCTCACCTCCGGATATCGGAATATTCCGTTTGTTCGTCTTCCCACTCACTGCTTCCAGAAGGTCCTTGAGTCCCCAGGCCACCTGCTCTGCCCTGGCCATGGCTTTTGTTCCCTCGCTCACCCTTGATGTCTCTACCGGCCTCCTTGCTGTTGGGCTCTGCGAGGTGGTGGCTGGCATCCCTGTGATGGGCCCTGGAGAGTTTAGCTTTGTCTGCCAAGTGCTGGTGTTCAGGGGGCGGCAGAGTGGGGGGCTTCTGGATATTGGAGGTGCAGAAACTCAGGATGGAGCACAGGCCGCCCCAGTTCTGTTCACACTGAACTTGTACACTGTGGGTGATGGCCTCCTTCACTTCGTCTCCACAGGTCAGCAGCAGGTTCACTAAGTCCACGTAGGGTCTGGAGAGGACAGAGAGCAAGATTAAGAATAGAACAAATCCCAGAGGGCCTGGAAGAGCTGGGAAAAGGCCAGGAAATAGATGGGACCAGTGCTAAGCTTGGCTTAGAGGAAGGTCTTGCTGGAACTACTTTAAGCCTTGATTCATAGATTTTGGAGCGCTGGTCTCCAGCACCAATTCTTGGAGTAGCTATTGTGACCGCGTGGCAGGCATCAGAGAATAAATATCACAGGTATGGGCAGGTTATGGCTCCTCAAGTAGACATAACCTGCCCATACCTGTGATAGAAAATCGGTCTGAGGGCTGAGGAGATGGCTCAGTGGTTAAAGGCGCTGACTTGCACAGCCTGTCTGTCCAGGGTTCAATTCCCAGTGCCCATTTAAGGTCAGGTGCACAAAGTAGTGTATGTATCTGGAGTTTGTTTGCAGTGACAAGAGGCCCTGGTGTGCCCCATTCTCTCTCTGCTCACAAATAACTAAAGAAAAATAGTAAGATAATTTGACCAGTGACAGAGCGTGGTTGCGCAGAACAAGGGCTGAGGCATTCAAGCGAATATTCCAGGATGGCAGCTTTGTCAGCGCTAAGGGGAGAGCAGGCTGTGGCTAGTAGCTGGGTGAGTTTAGGTTGGAGTGGACATGGCTCTCCCGGCTAGTGGAATGGTTAGGTTAATAGTGGTGGGTCAAGAATAGCAACCTGGGGAGTCTTTTCTGTAAGGAAGAGGCTAGGAAGGGTTAGGCTGAGGGGGGCTCCTGAGAAGCCCCTTAGCTGCCCCTTGCAGTACCCGGGAGGCTGGCTTGCTTTGCAGGAGTACTGATCTTGCAGGAAGTTTTCTGGAGTCATTCTCCCTGTCTATGTGCCCCCAGCTTAGGCTTACACAGAAGGGTATTTTTGGAAGTTTCTGGATCCCTTACCCTCTGTAGCTAGAAGACTCTAGAATGGACAGAAAGGGGTTGGGGTGGCCCTGGGATGTCATTTTCCTGGACTTTCCCTTTTTGGGTTGCAGAGAGTGAGAGGCCATTCAGCTGTCACTACCATCAGCCCCTGTCTCCGTCACATTGAAATGAGGGCCTGTAGTCAGGGACCCTGGGTCCATTCTGGGGTATAGCTGGTTGATTGGCCTGTGCCAGCTGCCCACTCTAGGGTGGGAGAAACTGTGTGGAAGGCAGGAGCAGCATGCCTGCTTTTTATGTTTATGGGTCCATCTGGTAAGCTGTGTTCCCAACAGCAGACATTCAGGGCCACTCCCTAAGCTTTTCTTAACCTTGCTGTCCTTTTAGGTTCCCAAGGAGACTATTTGAATGGTTTGTGCAGCTTAGTGTGGCGAACAGGATTCTTAAGCAGCCTTCTGCATTGTAGTCTGTGCCCCTACCTTGAGCAGGGAAATACCTGTGGGATGTGGGGTCCTTTATAACAGGGAGCAGAGGTTCTTTGTTCTGTGAGCCTGGACCACCTAATGGCTACACTACGGCCCTAGTAATAATCCCTCTCTGCAACTTGGGAGCTGCTGCAACACCGAAAGAGCCCATTATGGTCTAAGATACCTGAGGAATTGACTTCTGTTTTCACTAATTAGTCCTCAAGTTGTAATTGAATGAACTGTCCTTGCTTCAAGGATGTAACAATCAGATGAAGAGGAGGGAAAGGGTGGCCTTTCAGAGTTTATAGGCGAGGACGGACTTGGACTTGGAGGAATGTTCTGGATGATAGCATGTGAGAGCTTTTTTTAAAAAATAATTTTTTGCACATATGTATGCATGTATGTATGTGTGGCATGTATGAATGTGGTTTTTTTTTGTGTGTATGTGTGTGTGATGTGTGTGCATATTTGTAGGTTGAGGCCAGAGGTTGATGTTGGGTGTCTTCCTCTATCTTGACCTACTTTTTATTTTTAATTAATTAATTTATTTGAGAGATACAGAATGAGAGAGAGAGAGAGAGAGAGAGAGAGAGAGAGAGAGAGAGAGAGAGAGAGAGAGAGAGAGAGAGAGAATATGAATGGACATACCAGGGTCTCCTGCCACTGCAAAGGAACTCCAGGTGCATGCCCCACTTTGTGCATCTGGCTTTACGTGGGTGCTGGGGAATTGAGCCTGAGCCATCAGACTTTGCAAGCAAACACTTTTAACCACTGAGCCATCTCTCCAGCCCTGTCTACCTATTTTTAAGACAAGGTCTCTCACCTGAACTTAGAGCTTACTGATTTGGCTAGATTAGCTAGCTGGCAAGGAATGCCCCTCTCTCCACCTTCCCAGCGAGCCTCCACAATGGCATCTTGTGTGGATTCTGGGGATCTAAGTTCAGTCCCTCATGCTGTACAGCAAGTACTTTACCCACTGAGCCATCTCCCCAGCCCTGGATCTGTCTCTCAATGTCTGCTTGGTGCCTTTGCTATTGGAGTGTGTGCATGGCTGACGGGAAAGGCATCTTGCAGGCCTCTGCCAGTGGTAAAGACAGCATGGAAGTCTTGTTGGGAATCTCGAAGAGGGTATGCACAAGGGGAATGCTCCATACATGTCATGTCCTTTCTGTCCTGAAGACTAGCACTGTCTCGGGGAGATGGAGCGAAGTGGCACCAGGACGTTAGCAGCTGACTCTCCCTGCAGCTCTGCAGACTGGAGGAGCACTGGGTCTGTTTGGGATTCTGAAATGGTTCTCTCCTTAGCACTTCTTTCTTCAGAGTAAGGGGGCTATGCAAGTGGCTTTGGGGCCTCCCCTATTTGGGTGTTCTGTCTGCCAGTGAGTTCTGGAACTCTCTGATGCAGGCCCTGACCTCCAGAGAGGCAGGACTAGCCTGGCTCTCCTCTGCCCCCTCAGCCTTCCCTCCTGAGGAAGGAGCTGCATGTAGGGAGGGCCATGTGTGGTGAAGCGTGCTAATCTGAACTGTGTTTTGGGCTGGCATGGTGCCTCCTCCGGCTGCAGGGTGAGTCCGTGTCTGATGATAAAGTCCAGCTTGCTCAACTGGGTGTCAGCAAGGCTGAAAGATTTTTACAAAAAGATGTGGGGGGGGGATGTGCCAAGGCCAAGGAGAGGCTGGCCACAGGAAGGGGTGGGAAGCAGAGGCGAGGGGAGGGAAGCACACCAGAGTTCATAGGGTGCATGAGGACTAGGGGAGGATAGGGGTGCTTTGGGTTCTTCACTGACTGGCTTCCTCCTCTCTCAAAGGGCAACACTGAACTCTCATTCTCTTTTTTTGGTGACCATTACTACAGGTTTTGAGATGGCCTTCTTGATATGTGGGGGCTGATGGGACCTTTTCATTAGTTAAGACAGTTGAATTAAAAAACTCAAAAAGGACTAGGGAGATGGCTCAGTGGTTAAAGATGTTTGCTTGCAAAGCCTGCCAGCCCGGGTTTGATTGCCAAATACCCACATAGTGGCCCAAGTGCCTGGAGTTGTTTACAGTGGCCAAGGGCTGGGTGTACCCATCTTCTCTAAGCAAGCAAACAAACAGACAGACAGACAGACAGACAGACAGACAGACAGAGAAGGCTGGGGAGATAGCACAGAGGTTAAAGGTCCTTGCTTGCAAAGACTGTTAGGCCAGGTTCAATTCCCTAGTATCTACATAAAGCCAGATGCACAAAGTGGTCCATGCATCTGGAGTTTGTTTGTGGCAGTAAGAGGTCTTGGATTTTCTTTCTCTCTGCTTGCAAACAAACAAACAAATAGATAAATAAAAATTATATAGAGTCCAAGACCACTGTTGGAAAAACCAACAGTGCCATCAAGCTGGCAGTGATAGGTCCCCCCTTTTGCTCTGCAATCTGGGGCACAGTCTTTAGCGGGATATTGAACATACTTCATATAGGAAACAATTGCGTACCAACATGCTTTACTAGTCTGCAAAATTCAGGATCCTATAGTTGGGATGATTTCTTTTTAATTTAATAACTAATTTGTGTGTGTGTGTGTGTGTGTGTGTGTGTGTGTGTGTGTGTGTGTGTGTGTGTGTGTTGGTGTGCCAGGGCCTCTTGTCACCAGACACTTGTGTCCCTTTTTGCATCTAGCCTAAGTGGGTGGCTTGGAAATTTGAATCCCAAGCTGCCAAGCTTTGCAAGTACCCTGACCTACTGAGCCATTTTTCCATCCCCCTAGCTGGGTAGTTTTTAAGAAATGAGATGTTCTGGATTTATCACTGAATTGCGACTCTTAAAATTCATCCACAAGTCCTCGCTTTAGCTGACTACTGTTTCTGATGCTTGTTTTGTATTTTCTCGGGCAGCACCTTAATGAATCATAGAAAGAAAAGAGATCCCGTAGGAATGAGAACAAAAGTTGATCCTGTCAGTTCGGGGCATGTCCAAGTGTGGGCCCTGTATCCTGAACTGCCTGGGTCTGCTCCTGGCTGTGTGACCTGCAAGCCATAGGGCTCAGTTTTCTAATCTGTGGTTTGGAGACATAAAGGCATATAGCTCTTAGGGTTGGTGTGAGGACCATGCAAAAAAAATACAATAAAAAATCATGTAATGCACTTAGCTAAGTGTCTGCAGTTTAGTAAAAGTTCAGCAGATGTTATTAACTATCAGCTTTCTGTATTGAGACCTCTGAGCTACTTGGAAGATTCAGAGACCAGTTGGGACTTGGCTCAGAGAAAGAGGAGGAGTACTTGTGATCTTATATGCTTTGTGCCTAGTAAAAATAATATTCTGTTTCTATGCCTGTGATTTCCAAACTGACGATGGAAACCTTGGTATTTTCCTGACAGGACTCGTTGGGGAGTCAGAGTAGCTTGGTGAGGCATGACTGCCCACTTGAAGAAAGTTGGCTTTCTAACTAAGCTCCTCAATCCAAATGGGACACACTTCCAGTCCCCATGGTCCCATCCTTTCCGGCCAACCCTTCCTTCCCAGGTCTCCTGGGAGGCAGGACTCACTCGTGCAGCAGGAGATCCTTGAAATGGATCATCTCTACTATGACCCGGATGTTCTCCTGTGCAGCCGAGCACAGGTCGTGCTTGAGGTAGCATTCCCTCTGCAGCTGGAACACCATTTCCTTAATGGCAGGACACTTCCGGCTTATGCATCCGAATCTGTGTCGCAGGGCGTGGGCCTTGCATCTCAGGGAATCCTTGATGAATGACTTGCCCTGACAATGGAAGGCAGGAGAGGAAGAGGGGACAGAGAAGAGATTTTGGTCAATGTTTGGACCTTTACCAGGATTTTATTTTATGTATTTATTTGGTTTCTGCCTCAGAACCCCCAGGCCCTGCTTCTTCACACTGATGACCTTCCAGGTGAGAGGCGACATGGGAGGTCCCTGTGCATGCTGGAGTTCTGGAGTGTCACAATACATCAGGCATGAGGCCATAAAGGATGTGAGCTCTGTACACGAACAGAGCTGCCTCCTTCCTCCCCAGCTGTACTTTTAGTTTTCCTGGAACTGGGGCTTCCTCAGCGGTCTGTCTCCAGGAGCCTGCTGGTGGCTCCCCCTTGGCAAAATATTCTCTGGAAACCCAGGGGATTAGATGGGCACTCCTCTGTGGGCAAGGGCTCTTCCCAAGTGGAAGGTGCCTGGTTCAAGGTCTCTGGACTTCCTCAGGACAGAGTGCCCATTGTGTGCCCCGTTTCTGTCTCAGTGCCCCTTCCCTCCTTCAAGGAGCATTCTTGACCTTTAAAAACTGTTGGGATTCTTATCCCTCAAAGGCCTGCCTGGCATCTAGATTGGTGGCATGTGAATCTGAGCAGCCGGATGGACATCTCCTCCCTCCCACAGGTCTCTGAGAGATAAGGCAGCCAGGCAGACACATCTGGCCCATAGCTCTCGTCTTGCCGGGTTTGCCCTAGAAAGCAGACAGCTGTTGGGCATATGGAAGCAAGCTCTTGAATGTCTTCCCTTATCAACCTCACGGGCACCGAGGCTCTGTGGGAGAGCTATCCAGGAAGCTCCCTCAGTCACTATAGAAATGGTCTGCCTTTGTTTTTAGAGACAGAGCTGGAAGTCACTG
The DNA here is from genome assembly GCA_004024765.1 of Zapus hudsonius. Lineage (NCBI taxonomy): Eukaryota > Metazoa > Chordata > Mammalia > Rodentia > Dipodidae > Zapus > Zapus hudsonius. The sequence goes on from PVHP010007903.1 coordinate 27,694, forward strand.
AGTTAGGAAAGCAAACCAGTTTAGTCTGGAAGTGGGAAGCCAGCCAGCACATTTGTTTTAGTTCTTCCTTCAGAAGCCACTGAAATGTCTTCAGATCATGGCTGATGGCTGAAAAGCCACATGGCCCACGCACCCACCCGTGACCCCCTTTTCTTGCATTCTCCAGTGGGAGCAAGTGGAGTGAAGGGCAGGGCGTGTCAATTCATTTAAGTAGATATGCGCTGAAAATGGACTTGAAAGGGAGATGCCTCTAACTTGAGAACGTATTCCCGCTGGCTGAGAAACCATGGATGATTAATTAATGCGAGGGCTGCGTTAGCCTCGGTCTCCTCTCTGACATCCTGTGGGAAGGCCCTCAATCCTTCTCTTCTCCGGATGTCCTATTGCGTTTCCTAACTCCAGCCATTTCAGGAGTGCTTTATTATTAGGGAGACTTAAAGAGTTCAAAGTTCTCCCCGGCTTGTGTTTCCCCTCCTGCTACCTCATATCCTCTGCAGTTTAGGAGGCCACCCCCGTCATATCCCCTTCTGGTTCCCAGACCTGGCTTTGTCAGGCTGTCTACAGGATGTCACTGGATGGTGACTGGTGACGTGTATAAATCACACATAAATTGTTGGCCTCTTCTAAACATTGTCATCATGCTCCAATGAAATAGGAGAGGAAGTTTATGAGCTATAATAACAGGGTGTTTCAACAGGGCATTTTGAGGCCAGCGAGAATGAAGGTGAGAATGAAGGCCGAATGCTACATGCCATCGGTGGTCTGAACACATCAGGGTGCTTGTTGCTTGCCGGCTCTGCCCTGAACAGCAGCTCAGTTTTACCTTTGGTACCCCGGGCTATCTGAAGAGAACGAGGCTCTGAGTATGCAATGCAAGACCCCTTCAGGGTTTTGGCTGTTCTGATTGGAGAGGGTAGCCTGCCATTGAACAGGGGGCCTAAACTATCTAGGCTGCTCACGCATACCACCATGGTTTCCCATTAGGCAAAAAGGGCTTTTGCAATGAGCAATCTGGGTTTCTACCATTTCAGTCTATAATTAGCCTCTCAATGGAATGGGTTTTGGGGACTGGGTTCTGGGTGTCCAGACACAATGGATTTACCATTGAGCATGACTTTGACATTCAGTATTCTTTGCCACACAGCCACAGCTTACCAGTGCAGAAGGGTTTCGACTGTATGGCATCTCTAGAGAACAGAGCATCGGTGTCATGGGGGCACCCTGGCACTCTGCTGTACACCTGAAATGTCACCTGTCAGCACCAAGACCCCACAAGGAACAGCTCAGGACAGCTGTTCCAAAGTCTTTCCCAGCCAACCTTTCAGCCGTGCTTATATGCTAACCCCAAACGTCCTCCATGCTCTGTGTTTTTACCTGGGCATCAAATTTTCCAGCGTTGTGGAGAAAAGTCATGCAAATCCCATGTAAGCCCCGAATCTCACAAGAGTTGTTCTCGAAACATTCAAACACGCCACACCCCACATCGCCGGCCGTGACCAAACAGTGCTGAATCTCCGCTAAAACGAAAATTAGGAACAAATACATACAAAGCTTTTCCCCCATGCTACAGGTTAGCGAGACTAGAATATGTAACAGGATTAAAAAGTTAGTAATGGAAGCGGTGGAAGTGGAGCACACCTTTAATCACTCCCAGCACTGGGAGGCAGAGGTAGGAGGATCACCATGAGTTCCAGGCCATCCTGAGACTACATAGTGAATTCTAGGTTAGCCTGGGCTACAGCAAGACCCTACCTCAAAAAAAAGTTAGTAAGGGACAATTTCAGGATCTAAAGAGCAATGGAAAGAAGCTTCCAGCACTTACTGATACTCATTAAAGTATTGATATTTATAAGTCTTTGTAAACATTAGGGCCAAAATTACAAACATCACAGTCAGAAGTTAGGAGAATTCTTTTTTCGTTTGTTTGTTTCCCTTTACGTTTTCTATTTTATTTCATCAATACCCTTTTCTATCCGGAGCTGTCGAAACTGCAGCCATTAAGTCCCAGTCATTTCCTTCCTGACCCCCAAATGAGACCGTCTCAAAAAAGCAGTTTCAATCCAGCTTTATGATTCAACACCTAAAAATCAAAACAAAATTCCTGTTAAAGCAGCGCCTCCAAGGCATCCGCATTAAAACTCCCAGGCTAGGGAGGCTGGGACTGGGAACAGGCTGAGCCTGGAGTCCAGAGGACTACCATCCAAGGGCAGTGCCAGTCACTCTCAGAGGTTCCTTTTCATTAGGAATCCGGTGTGAGATATCACTTAATCCCCTAGAATCCCTGTGCTCCAGACCTAGCTGCCTGCTCCAGAATGTGGTTCTAATTCAACTCCCTGAAAGGACACACTGGGGGAGCTGTCAGACTGCAGAATGCCATCTCTCCCTCCGTCTCTAACCCCTCACTCAATTCTCTGATTTCAACCCACCACAAAATTGCATCAGAAAAGAAGTGCATTTCGGAAGAAGGGCGGAGTCACAGTCGAAAACCTGCATTCACAGGAAATCTAATGAGAGAATGAGGGGCGTGTATTTGTTGAGGTTTACCAAAAATGATTAAAAGCTTAGAGGAAGCCTCTGAGAGGGGGAGAGGGTGGGCGAGGGTCCCAGGGCCTGGAGAGTGTCCCCCCGAGTGCGGGGCTCTTAAACGTGGAGGTGACAGCCTGAGCGCATCCATTGGACCGCGTTCATTCTCTTGGGCATCCCTTAAGTGGGCTTCGTACATTCCTTCTCTGGCAATGGGCACACGTATACCAACCATCACGTTCGCAGGTCGTCCCCCCCCAAAAAAAAACCCAGCCCATACATTATTTTCTGCCCCCTGAGCTGGTGTGCGGCACGCCAGCCAGGCTCTGCTCTGCAGCCCACGGATGAAGAGAGGGCTGGTGGAGCAGGGCGGGCGCAGGATTTGGGTCGTGTCAACATTGCTTCCCAAGCAGACCTGGCCAAGGGCAAGGGACAGCGACTGTACCACAAAGTTAGCTTGGCAAAATCCCTGCCCCCTATCTTAAAGCCTCCCCCCCCCCCAATAAAGTTCTCGATGTAATTTATCTGGCCAGTAAAGTTCTGGGATGTGTGGCATCCTTGGAGGAAGGGGAGAAGCAGAGGCTGGCCAGTTTTGAAGTTCTCAGGATGTAGGACGCAGCCCAGTTCCGGGGACTCTGGGTCCCTTCCACCGGGCAATGGGGATGGACCAGTGCGCCTAGCCTAGGGCCCGGGCACTCGGACAGGGGTTGACTTGTGTCAACGCTGCCTCATTTCCCCTCAGCCCCAGGGGAGAACAGCAACAAGTCCTACCCCGGCCATTTCATCACCCTGCTAGCACGTGCGGATTCCTCCCGGCGCTCGCTCCCAGCTCGGCTCAGATGTCGCTTCTGCGCGTCCGGAGCCTCCAGCACCCCAAGAGTTTGCAGGGCCCTGGGGTGGGCGCCACGCTCCAGGCGCACGGCGCGTGTGCACTGAGCCGGGTCCCTGCAGCTCCGGGCTGCAGGGCGCACGCATTTACCTGTGTTCTGCAGGGACAGGCGGCCTTTCTGCTGGGAGCCTCTGTCTTGGGGACCTTCCGGAGGCTTGGTGGCGTCGGCCCCACGCGCGGGGTCCAAGGTGGCAAAGACCAAAGCCATGGTCACGAACTGGCCCAGCCGATTGGCACACATATTTTCTGGGTATCAACCTCCCCGGCTGGGGAGACCTGGATTCTTTGTGCTCCCCTCCTCCTCCGCTTCCCCTCCTCCTCCTCCCACTCTTCCTCCTGGCTCGCCTTTTCCCTCCTCCTCCTCCTCCTCGCTCGCTCGCTCGCTCGGATAGAGGTTACCCAGCGCCCTCCCGTAGCTCTCCGGAGAGCATGTGACCGTGCCGTTAGCAGCGCCGCGAGTGCCCGGCGACGGCGGGGATGGTGCCTCAAATATCCCTGGAAGCTCCGGTGTCACTTGAATGAAGGAGTCGAGCAGGTGTTGTCCCCGGAGGCTGGACCAATCCGAGACCCCGACCCGTTTGACAACACAGCCAAGGAGGCGGGGCCTGGGCCAACTCTACTACTGGGGAGGAAGCCCAAGCGAGCGCCACCGGGAGCCAGGGACACAAAGTTGCGACCTGGAGACGGTCACGCGTGGGCTGCGTGGGTGTGAGCGCGGCCCGAGATGCGTGCGCGTGTGCCTGGGCTTCGGGGCCGTGGATGCACGGACCTCCAATATATATGTCAAAGCAGATTCCAGCTTGCAGCGAAAAAAAATGCTGGAGGCTACAGTCTGACAGGCACAGTGTCCACCCTGTCCCTGGCTCGCCAAGGGCTGGGAAAAGTTTCCTTAGATCACCACTTGGAATGCAATGCAATTCCCAGACCGAGGCCTTGAGAGGAGGGGCAGATACCTGGGCGCAGTGGTGGTGGGGCAAACAGCCCACATGGGAACTCAGAGTGTTGTAAGGCTTGGCATTGGAAGAAAAACAATACACTTGGAAGACTGGACCATCAGCACTTTAGAATTTATTCTGGGCAACTCACCCACCTTCTTGCTTTCTTTTGGCCTGGATTTCTCTCTCTCTCTCTCTCTCTCTCTCTCTCTCTCTCTCTCTCTCTCTCTCTCTCTCTCTCTCTCATCTTTCTTGGGCTGTGCAATACCTGAGCTGTCTTCTCTCCCCACCCCCAACCTAGATGGATTCCAGTCCGGGCTGGGAGGACGATCCAGGTGATCGTCCACAGTTTCATCATGTCCTGGCGGATGGCAGGGAGGCCCAGGCAGCCTGGAGTCAGGCCGCGGAACCTCGCGTATTTAACAACTTTGGGCATCTTCTAAACCACTCTTCATTTTCCCAAAGCGCTCTCCGCCGCAGCTGCTGGTTCCCTTTACTGTAAAGTTGGCAAAAAAAAAAAAAAAATCATCTGAACAGTAAAAGCAAAATCCGGGGTCATTCTCTCCACCCGATCGCCCTCAGCTGGTCCCTCCCGAGCTGGAGGAGGCCAGGAGAAAGTTGGGCGCCGATTGGAGCTCCTGTCCCTGCCCCCCGCTGTGTGTACGTGTGCAAGCTCACGTCTCCTCGCCCCGGGCCCGGGACTGCTCCTGGTCCCGCCAACCCGAGGGCGCAGCTCTGGGGGCTCTTGGGGGCTGGGGGAGGGTGGAGAGGTGAGCGCTGCTACCCAGCACCGGGAGGCACCAACCGGGTGTGGCACGCCCTTGCCCCTCCCCCGCGGTCCCCACCCTCCTCTGGTTGGACAGGTGAGCCTGGCACCGGCTGCCGCCCGCGCACTCTGCAGCAATGCGCCGGGCAGGTTTCATCACCCACCGCCCAAGGCGACGCAGCCTTGGGTCTCCCCAGCAGGACGCACTGCCTGCCTATTGGAGCCTCGGTGTGACACTCTTGGGGGAGACACGCACGCTGGTCTTCCTGTCACTGCCCAGCTTTCTGAAGCTTCCCTGGGTTCCAGCTGCTCTCTGGAGTGGACAAGGAGGAGGCTGGGGGTCAGGGTGACCGCTGCTTGCAGCTGTCCCGAGTCAGAAAGAAGGCGAGAAGGGGGTAGGAAGGCACCTCTGAAGGTCTTTGTCAGGGCTTGGAGTGCTCAGGAGCCGCTGTCCCTAGTCCCTGCCCAGCTTTTAAGCCCTGGGACTCGGTTACTTAGCACGTCCCAGTGTGCATTGGTGGGGAGAAACTGACCAATGGTCTCCACATATTCTCTTGCATCCTGGGAGGTGCAGATGAGCCCTCCTCATTGGACAGCGAGGTTGTTTGAATAGTCAACTTAGCTTCCTTTGTTAGTTTATGACAAACCACCTCCTGCAGACCCACCAACACAAACACGGGCATTCTGGCTGGTCCCAAGGCTCAAGGCCATGGATATTCAGGGGTCAAGTGGCTATTGGTTCCCAGAATTGCTTAATGTTCCTCTTGTAAGTGAAAACACGAGCTATAGTGACACCTGTTTTTATTTGATAATTTTAGAAACACAAATGATTTGGGGTTCAGAGGCAAGCCCAGCTTTCTGCAGTGCCTGGGCACTGGAGTAGCAGCTCACCTCTGCCTGTTGTCACTAAGGGGTCCTTAGGCTTGCTCTCAGAGGGCCTATCTGGTGTTTTTTTTTTTTAATTCAAATATATCTATTTTTTATTTTTGAGATAGGGTCTCACTCTAGCCCAGGCTGACCTGAACTCACTCTGTAGTCCCAGGCTGGCCTCAAACTCACATTGATCCTCCTACCTCTGCTTCCCAAGTGCTGGGATTAAAGCTGTGTGCCACCATGCCAGGCTCAAATTATTTATTTATTTGCATTTATTTATTTATTATTTGGAGAGAGATAGAATTGGCACACCAGGGCATCTGGCTTTATGTGGGTACTGGGGAATCGAACTTGGGTCCTTAGGCTTTTCAGGTAAGCACCTTAACCACTGAGCCATCTCTCCACCCCCCAGATGTTTATTCTTAAAGGTTTATCTCTGGACCACTTAGCTAAAGCCAAAGCATCCTTGTCTGTATGGACTCCAGTCCATCCCTCCAGGGCTGTGAGGATCCTGCAGCATCTAGGTCATGCAAGTGGGGCTGGGGGATGGGGTGGGGTGCAGGCTGATGACTTTGTTGTGACAATTCTTCCTTTAGTTTCTGTCCCTCAGGCTAGATTTGGCAGAAGGGCCGATGGGAGTGGTGCCAGGAGGGGATTGCTGTTATAAGGCTAATAATATTCAAGGGTCTTTTGTATCCCTCCAGACCCAATGTTCACCTAAATGTGAACAGAGACCTGGAAGGAGCCAAGACAGAGCTGCCTTGGGATTGAGTCGTGTCTAATCTGCTGGATCCTGCTGGATCCTCCTCTCCTCCTCCCCCTCCCCTTCCTCCTCTTCCTTGGCGTATAACTGTACTGAGGCTGACCAACTGTGACATCCAGGGTTGAGGCCTGAGACCATGCTTTCCCCTCTAAGTCCACTTTTCTGGTCACCTATGACGTTGCCGAGGAAAGGTTTTGGGGAGGAGTTTGGGTTAGATGTTGAGAGATGAGGATAGCGACAGGTGGAGAAAGGGAAGAGAGCGCAGCTCTATACAGGCTCATAGTGGGGGATCCTGTGGCCTCTGTCAGGCATAGGGTTGCCAAATTTGTGTTCCCAAGATGGCCGGGGTATGTTGTATGGCTGGAGAGAGGTGGCAAAGCTGTGCTCATTATGGGAAATCTCATCCTGGCCGGGGTGCTCTTGGAATTCTCTTTAGGATTTAGAGAAAACTCCAGGCCCACTGCCAACAACAATGTGAACCATGATGAAAGGAATGGCTTGGAATCTTTTGTGTGTGTGTGTGTGTGTGTGTGTGTGTGTGTGTGTGTGTGTGTGTGTGATCTTTTTAGAGGTAGGGTCTTGCTCTAGCCCAGGCTGACCTGGAATTTTCTATCTATGTAGGCTCAGGGTGGCCTTGAACTCATGGTGATCCTCCTACCTCTGCCTCTCAAGTGCTGGGATTAAAGGCGCGCGCCACCACGCCTAGCTTGGCTTGGAATCTTGATGTGGGTTCAGTTCCCCAGGACAAAGTGTGCTTGCTCAGGTGTGAGCAGGTGGGGTGCATTCTAGCCTGCTGAGCCAGTGACCACAAGCGGTCTACTAGTTCCTGACCCTAGCAGGGAACATGGCTTACACATTGGCTCCACCCACCACATGCCCCACCCAATTAGGGATGACTCCTTGGGTTGATGTCGCCACCTTATGGTCAAAGGAGGAACTGTCTGGCTCAAGGACCTTAGGGCACTGGGGTCTGGTGTCACCCTTTCCCAAACTTCCTCCTCACCTGTTCCTTCTACTTGTATTTCTTGCAAAAATACAGGATCCTTATGAGATAAGAAAGCTTTTAGAGCTTGGTCTAGAAACCTTCCAGCTATAATAGTATTTTTGTTTTAAAGCTGGGCATGGTGGTACATGCCTGTTCCCCAAGCTACATGGGAGAATGAGGCAGGAGAATGGATTGAATAAGAGTTCATGGCCAGTCTGGGCACCACAGGGAGAAAAATACGTTCTGAGTTCCCTTAAAGAGTCAATTCTCAAAGGGCTGGAACACACCATGTTTGTGAATTGGATATTTCCTCAGTGTCATCAAGCAATAGCCAAATCATTCATGGGTTGAACAGAAATACAAATGACAAACAGGAAATTTCTTTTAAATCCAAGAGAATAGGAACACTGTATTCCTCACAGTAAAGTTAGTTACTGGAAAAAATATAAGGCAGTAAATATCAGGTGTCTCTTTGTGGTCCAAGCTGTCTTGACTGCATCAGCCAGAAGCCTGAATCAGATCCTAGAAGCCCTCTCTGTTCTCCTTGGGCCATGGTTTTTAAACTTCCTCTTTGTATGCTGAGACTAAATCAAGGCAAAAATAGCTCAAGTAAGGGGCTTGCTTCCACAGAGAACTGGCTGAGCCCACTGAGCTCACTGTGGTGCTGGGATAGGGTGCAGCTACCCCTGGCTGGCATTCAACTTTGGCTGAGAAACTTGTTGGGTTTCAAGTGGTTGAAGGAAAAGACTTCTTGTGGGGGGAATGTTCTAGTGACTCTTATTTTGGAACTCTTTTGTAAACGACCAAATTTATTAATGCAATTAACATGTAGGCCCTCAGGGTTCATTGAAGTTTTAATTTTTTTTCCTAAGCAGGAAAAAAAAAGAGACATGCTATTTCATGTCTTTTGTTTATTTTTAGGAGTCTTGCAAAGACCAAAGACAATCTTTTAAAAGAGAAACAGAATAAAGTTAGTTCTATCTTAAAATTACCTGGTAGGACTTTTTGAATCATGTATAATGTATGTATAAATCATAGAATCTCATGACTTAAGATTAAAAATATATTCAACATTTTCCATCTTATTACCCTAGAAACTATTTCATTAACATTCATCAATTATTGCCAATGATGGTAAAAATCTCTGAAATAAGAAGCAAGGGGAAGGATGATGGAATCTTCTGGAAGGATGATGGGGTGAGGGAGGAAATAAACTTGGCCATTGCATCAGCCTTCGGGTCTACATTTTATGACATCGCCCAAAGTATTTCATCATCTCTCAAGAGCATATAAAGAAGACAAATACCATCTCTACAGTCTCCTATTAATGGTTATTTATCTTTTCTTGGACATGAACTTTATTTAATTAGATTACTTGACAGCTACATTGTACATGTATATGGAATATATATTTTTTGCTTTCCATGAATACAGTTATGGATATAGAATTTTTAATTTTGTGTCCAAAATGATAGCAAGGAAAATGCACAAGAGGAAATATACAATTTTCAGCCACACTAGCTGAATGTAAAGAGCAGAGTTGTATAATCATTAGGTTGTATAATAATAAAAAAAATAATGTAATCAAAATAATGAGTGAAATCAATTGTGTAAGCAAGGTGTCAGGCTTTGAGCCTTCCATGATGGCAGACTAGGTAAATGCGCTAAAATTAAAGTCTTTATTGCAGAACAGAAAACAAACAACATTCTCATCCAGTTTGTCGTTCACCAAGAATGAGTTTATCATGAAATATTTCACAATAGGAACCTACCCTGTCCTGCCTTTCTCCAAGAATGGGGGCTGATGTTCGTTGTTCTTTCTATGGGGTTTGTTTATCAAAATGTACTTCATACAGTTTAAAATGGACACTTGAAGGAATCCAACAGAAAGCGATTGCAAAGTAGTAGGAAATACAGAAATGAAAGCAGGCAAACATCACAACTCATCATTCTGATAGGTGCTTATAAATGCAAAAATAAAAATGCTTTGCAACGATGGAGTACAGAGGTTGACCAGATGACCACAAAAGTCATGGAGTGTCAGAGGCTTCAGAAATAATCATCTTGTGTGGAACATGTGAGAACAGAAGCAGTAATAAATTAGGACTTTTTTTTTTTTTTTTGGTTTTTCGAGGTAGGGTCTTGCTGTAGTCCAGGCTGACCTGGAATTCACTATGTAGTCTCAGGGTGGCCTTGAACTCATGGCAATCCTCCTACCTCTGTCTCCCGATGCGCCACCACGCCTGGCTAAATTAGGACTTAATTAGAGATTTTCTTGGAGGCTGAGACAGTCAAGATGAACCCATCCAGGTTCACTCATGACACTTGAACAGTTAGTTGCCATTCGAAGATGTTGCTCATTTTGGGGTTATATACCTTCACGATCAGGAAAATAAGTTGTGAAAATTTGGGATGTATACATTTTTAAATTATCAAATAAAGTTTAAAAAGGTAATCTCTTTAGTTTCACGTCCATAGGTTATTTATAAAATTAAGAAGAATCCATTAGCCCCTGAAATTAATGCATAAGCACCATTTTTACATGGAGGCAGAATATTAACCCAGGAATGAAGGTAGCTCTTCTTGCGTGTGGGAGTCACTGTATATAGATGGTCAGTTTTATCCCCATCCCTCCCTTCTCCCACACACCCCAGCGGCTGCCTTCTTGGTCCGTTTCAGAGCATCTCATAATCATCAGACTGGAGATTATTTTACAGCAGGAAGTTAAGTGTGAGATATCATCACATAATCTTTCTCTCGATTCTCGTTCAGTGAGTCTCAAACTCTAGTGGGGAGTCTAAAGACACGACATGATGATTATATCTGAGAGGGGAATTCATAGGCTCTCCAGTGCTGGGGTTCTAGGTGTGACCTGCTATGCCTGGCATTTTATGGGACTCTTCAGATTGGATCTGTTGACTTGCCCCACAGAAGGAGAGGGGTGGGGTTGGGTCACAGACCCTCACCTGAGATCTGAACAGTGATGCATGAGGTCTCCTGGCCTCGGGGGAGGTGAGTACACAGAAGGTGGACCATCACCTATCCAGCCATCAGTGAGGCTGCTTTGGGGTCTCAGCGCTCCTATAAGCGAGCCCTTATCAGTGTCCCATCAGAGACCCCGATAAACTCATCCACTCACCACAGCAAACTTTGGTGGGCTTGTCGGGGTGCGCTGCCTGAAGGAGCAAGCACTTGTTGGCTGGTACCCAGAAAAGAGTTCCTACAACATTTATCTTTTAGCAGCTTCCTCTTCCTCCTCTTCCTCTTCCTCCTCCTCCACCACTTTCCTGTCCTTTCCATCACCCCTGTCTCAGTAATCCTAACCCTGCACTTGCTCCAACAGGAAGCCCAAGAGCTTTTCTTCTTTGCTGTTCTCTCTCTTTGCGCCTCTCATGAAACTCAACATCAGCTGTCATTTCTGACTCCAGCTCGTTCTCAGGTCAGTGTTTCTGCTCTGCAAGCCTCCTCCAAAGCTGCCCGCATGAACTCCTGCAGAGCTGACCAGCGGGTGGCCAGCTTCACTTCCCACCAACACTCCCCTCCATCCCATTCTTGCCTAGCAAGAAAGAGACAAATTGGATCAATAATCAGACAAAAGCCTTCAAATCACATCAGACGTGTCAGCTGCTTAATGCAGAGAATGCAGTCCATCCATGCTTGTGATCACAGATGTGGGGGTCTGCGAGACCCGGCCCTGTAGATTTTGCTGTTCTCGTGGGAATCACTCCCCTCCACCCCCTCCTTGCCATGTGTGCCCTTCTAGTACCTTCTTTCTATACTGCAAGCAGACTGCTGCGTTGGGGCCTTAAAGGAAGGGTGCTCCTGAAAGTCAAGGCCTTTTATTACTATATACATTTGATCTAATTGTTTGTTCTCTTTTTTTAAAAAATATTTTATTTATTCATTTTCAAGCAGACACACACACACACACAGAGAGAGAGAGAGAGAGAGAGAGAGAGAGAGAGAGAGAGAGAGAGAGAGAGAGAGAGAGAGAGAGAGGGCACCAGGGCCACCACCTTGAGGGTCTGGCGAATGTGGGTACTGGGGAATTGAACCAGGGGCCCCAGCCACTAGAGGCAAGTGCCCCAACCATTAAGCCATCTCTCCAGCCCTGTTTGTTCTCTTTTTCAATTAATTTTTATTTTATATTAATTGTAACAGATTATTCTCTTTTATCCCCTCGTCTCAGCTTCCATTACCCTGAAAATCCTCCTCAGTGGGGTTCTGGTATTTACTGTGGAGTCATGAAGGCCTCAGTCAGTCCCTGTGGGGATTCAGGAGACCATGCCTCAGGATATTCCTACCCACTCTGTGGTTCTTACAATCTTTCTGTCCCCCTCTTCCACAATATTCCCTGAGCCATGGCAGGCTTGTTGGCAGTTTCGTTTAGTGTTGAGTTCTCTGCAGCCTCGGGATTTCTGTTTTGATATGCTTTGATTGATCACTGTTTGTCACCATCAGCCTGGGGCTGGTTGTCAGGCTAGCAGTCAGAGCAGTGTTCATGTTGTCACCTCCTCTGCAACTGCTCCTGGGCTGTGGCAGCTGTGGTAGAGGTGGCACACCTCACAGTTGACTTGTCTTCATGTCTTATTGATGGGTCTTGGTTCTCCTCCGTTTCCTCTGCTGTCTGGCAGGTGACTCCTCCTCTCCTCATTTCTTCTCTCTCCTGGTCTCCAGTTTTGTGTCCATATTCCCGTTGTACTCATCTCCAATCATCCCACCTGGTAACCAGATGAGAGAGTTCATGTCACGTTTGTCTTTCCGCGTCTGGGTGACCTCACTTAGAATGGTTTTCTTCCAACTCCATCCATTTTCCCTCAAATTTCATTATTTCATTTTTCCTTAACACTGAGTCGAATTCCACTGTGTGTCTGTACCACATCTTCATTATCCATTCATCAGTTGATGGGCATCTGGGTTGATTCTGGTTCCTAGCTATTGTGAATAGAGCAACAAACATAGCGGAGGAAGTATCTCTGTAGAAAAGAGTGGAGACGTGAGGGTCTACGTCCAGGAGAGGTAGAGCTGGATCAGATGAGAAGTCCAGTCTCATCTTTTCCAAGAGTCTCCATACCGATTTCCGTAGTGGTCGTGCCAGTTTGCATTCCCTCCAGTAGTGAGTAAGCTTTTCCTTTTTTCAGAGTC
>PVHP010007903.1:40672-55164 GCA_004024765.1 Zapus hudsonius
TCAGCTGATGGCAGTTTGGGTTTTACAACCTCGATGAAGCTGTGTTGTTGGGGGCAGGCTTATGGGGTTATAAGCCAGCTTCCCCTTGCCAGTGTTTGGCACACCTTCCTGCCGCTGTTTGCAGTGCTGTGGCAGAGGTGATGTCCAGCCCTCTGCTCATGCCATCGTTTTCCCTGCCAGGATGGAGTCTCCCTCGAGTTCGTAAGCCTAATAAACCCAATCCTCTACAAGCCACTTTTGTTTGGGTTCTTTCTGCGCAGCAACTAGAAAGCTGACTTCAACAGAGTCTTACCAGCATTTGTGGTCATTTGATATTTTGATGAGTATCGTCCTACCTGGAACGAAATGAAACCTCAGAGTTGTTTGAATTTTCATTTCTCTAATGACCAAAGATGTTGAACATCTCTTTAGGTGTGTGATAGTCATTGGTATTTCTTCCTTTGAGAATTCTCTGTTCAACTCTCTATCCTGTTTTTCATGGGGTTGTTTGATTTTTTTATTATATACTTTTTGAGTTCTTTATTGATTCTAGATATTAGACTTTTGTTAGAGGGGAAGCTGGTGAAGATTTTCTTCCATTCAGTGTCTCTCGAGCCTGTTGATGAGATGTTTTCTGTACAGTAGCATTTTAGTTTTATGAAATCCCAGTGGTTAATGTTGATATGATTTCCTGTGCTACTGTGGTTTTATGCAGGAAGTCTTTCCTATACTTATATCATGGTGTGTTCTCCCTGCTTCTTCTTCTAGTTGTTTTAGAGTTTCAGGTCTTATATTGAGGTCCTTAATTCATTTGGAGTCGACATTTGTGCAGGGTGAGAGAAATGGGTCTCATTTCATTCTTCTACACGTGGCTGTCCAATTTCTCCAACACTATTTGTTGAATATGCTGTTTTTTTCTCCAGTGTCAAAGATCAGGTAGCTGTAGTTGCTTGGATTTGGAGGTGGGTCTTCTATTCTATTTCATTGATCTGTGTGTCGGTTTTAGTTACTATGGCTTTGTAGTATATCTTGAAATCAGGTATGGTGATAACTCCAGACATATTTCACTTGTTGAAGATAATTTTGGCTATCCAAGACCTTTTCTTCCATATGAATTTTGAGACTATTTTTTCTATCTCTGTGAAGAACGTTGCTGGAATTCTCATTGGAATTGCATTGAATCTATATAATGCTTTGGGAAGGATGACCATTTTCACAATATTAATTCTTTCAATCCAGGAGCATGGGAGGTCTTTCCATCTTCTCATGTCCTCAATTTCTTTCATGTTTTCTTTTTTTCTTTGTATACATCCTTCACTTCCTTGGTTAGTGATATTCTAAGGTATTTAACATTTTTTGTGGCTATTGAAAATGGGATAGTGTGACCTATCTCTTTCTCTATATATTTATCTTTGGCATATAGGAAGGCTACTGATGGCTGGAGAGCCAAGTTACAAACCTAGATCTATGGGGACATACATTCAAACTACCATACCTGGGTACTGTGCCAACCCCTCAGAAGGCAGGGAGCAGAGTTAGTGAGCTGCAGCCTCCCTTGCCTGGTTCTCATCTCCATGGTGAGGTTGGGGGGGGCTTTTCTGGGGCAGTAGCTGTGTGAACTATACAGCTGGCTGTGTCCCCCTCCTCACCTCACTCCATTGAGCCCCCTTCTCTTTACAAGTCATCCTCCCTCTATTTTTAAAAATATTTATTTAGTTGAGAGAGAGAAAGAATGGGAACGCCAAGGCCTGCAAATGAACTCCTGACACATGCGCCCTCTTGTGCGTCTGGCTTTATATGGGCACTGGGGAATTGAACTCTGGTCCTTCTGCGTTGCAGGCAAATGCCTTAACCACTAAGCCATTTCTTCAGCCCCCTCCCTCTATTTTGATGGTACATTATGGAAGAGGAGGGGGAAGGAGCCATAAGGTGGGAAGAAGTATTTTGGGGCACTGTGCTGAAGACATGAACTGAGCTCCTGACCTCACAGCAGAGCTGGTTACAAGCCCACAAGACCTGTACAACATTGAGCACATCAACATTTTGAGATGGAAGACAAAAACAGAGTGCAATTTTGAAGGCTGTGGAGCTCCGAGGACAAGGGGCCTTGTTGGTAGAAGTAGGTCACCAAGGGTCACTGCAGCACGTTTCTCACCAGGATGCTTCTGAAACCATGAGGGGTAACCAGTCCAATGGGAGATCGCCTCTCCCCTAACTCTGGGGCTGAAGATCAGCCCCTCATAGCTGGACTCTCCATTGTTCCTCATCGTTCAGCTCCAGAAAGAGGCTCTGATGAGCTTTGCCTTGCAGCCAAAGGAGGCTGGTCATGTACTACAAACTTGCTGGCTGCTGTCCATCGGAGAGCTCCATGGGGAGGCTGGGGACAGTGACTTCGGTAATAGCCCTTGTGGTATGAAGGGTACTACCCAGCCCCTCCCCCCAAAAAGGCCAGTGCTCAGGATTTGGAGGGCAATGAGATATTCTGTGTTCTGCTCTGTTCTGCTCATGGACCCCATGTCTGGGGTTTGGGGTCAACTTCTGGGTGGGAGGGGTCAGGACCTTAGGAGGAAACAGGAAAGCTGGGGGCAGGAGGAGTTGCCTGGAGAGTGGCCCGTGGTCTGGCTGAGCCAAACAACAAGGGCTTTAGCCATTACCACTCCCCACCTAAAAGTAGTCACCGTGAAACAGGGCAGCCTAGGACACGACCTGCAGGCTCCTGCCCCTCATGAGTCTCTCTCATCTTTAGAAGTCCAGTCTCCTGATGGCTTTCTTTGCCACAGGAAGGTCCCCAGGGGCCTGGCTTCTTTGGCCTCTTGCCTGATCACCTGAAGCCTCTTTATCTCAGGCTATGCCCACCTCCCCACCGATCCCATCTGTTTGATTCCGTCTGTGATGGTTTCCATGAGTGTAGACCTACTTCCCTGCCAAGAGAGCTGTAAGCTTCCTACATCCAGAACAGCTTTGGGTGGCTCGCGCAGCCCTGGACCGGGAAAGCTCCTGGCGTACAGTGACCGCTGGATCAAATAGGCTTCTGATTTTGATCTATTTTAATGAACAAGAGACAAAGGAGAGTCTACAGGCTGACTTTGCATTTATGGGATTGATATCAGAAATACACAGATCTGGAGAGATGGTTCAGTGGTTAAGACACTTGCTTGCAAAGCCTAATGGCCTGGGTTTAATTCCCAAGTGTTCACATAAGGCCAGATACACAAAGTGAATCTGAAGTTCATTTGCAGCAGTAACAGGCCCTGGTGTGCCATCTCCTTCTCCCTCCCCCTCTCTCTTTCTCTCTTTCTCTCTCTCCTCTCTCCTTGCAAATAAAAAGTAAAAAAATTTTTTTTTCAAAAGGATTACACAGGCCTCAGTCATTCGTGATCACCTCTGGTTTGGGCCAGACCTGTGTTAAACCAGGGCAATGACTTGCTTCTTACTTTCCCTTAAATTGGGTCCGTTTTTTCACTTAGAAAATTTATTCTAGAAGAAGCTTTATACCATGGCAGCATGTTGCATCAGGCATCTTTTCCAATAGATAGAAGGTGATGGTGATATTAAATTCTAAACTCTTAAATAAAAAGCATCTGTCCATTGCTCCCTGGATCATCGTCAGGGCTCCAATAAAATGCACCCCACACTCGGGACTCTGATCTGCTACCCAGGCGAGGATGGACCACTTCTGCATCTTGGACCACTTTCCATTTTTTCACTGGGCTGTGGATGTATAGCAGTGGATTTATATCAGTGGACATATAGCTGTGGGTGTATAGCAGTGGACGTATAGCTGTGGATGTATAGCAGTGGACGTATAGCTGTGGATGTATAGCTGTGGACGTAGAGCTGTGAATGTATAGCTGTGGATGTATAGCAGTCAGCTGGTTAACAGATCACAGGACGCATTGGATTGATAAATCTTCACACATCAAATCTGTGGTGTGCAGAGTATAGAGAAGTAGGAATTTCTGGCTCCTCGGGGCCTGGGGTCTCCACCATCCTGCTGGAAGCCGAGAACACACCAGCGCTTGCCTCTTCCTGGCACTCCTGCTGCCATTTTTCATATCTGGCTTTATGTCGGTGCTGAGGGATCAAACCCGAGTTGTTAACCTTAACCACTGAGCCATTTCTCCAGCCTTATTAATTTTAAGCTTTTAATTGATATAATGATTCACATATCTGTAGGGTGACATTTCATTCTTAAAAATATTTTATTTCTTTGCAAGCAGAGAGACAGACAGACAGACAGACCTTTGTTGTGACCTCTTCAGTCTCTCCCTAGTTTTCTCTCACTGATTCCCAAGTTGTCTGTCGAATTCCCCACCTCTGTTCTGAGCCTGGCTGTGGGTCCCTGAGTGAACGCACCCTCTAAATTTTGAGGGGGACTTCCTGTTCTGCCCTCAAGATGGCTTCTCCTGACCTTCCTGCTCAGTTTGTCTGCTGAGCTGCTCTGCCCCTCCACAGCCGGTCTTCTGCACCCTTGTCCAACTCATCCTGGCTTCCTCCGTGGGCTGTCCCTTCCAGTCCATCCGAGGCCAGATTGTGGGATGCCATGCCTGTCAGATGGACATCCATTAACAGCTCCCAGGGGCCTGCTGGGCCACCAACCTCTTAGCTGAGGAGCCCAGAGTCCTCCCACAAGCCTCTGCCATACAGCCCTCCACGCCTTGCCTCACGTGGCTCCTTCCCTCCCTCCCTCTCTCCCTCCCTCCCTCCCTTTTTCTTTCTTCTTTCTTTCTTTCTTTCTTTCTTTCTTTCTTTCTTTCTTTCTTTCTTTCTTTCTTTCTTTCTTTCTTTCTTTCTTTCCTCTCTCTTTCTTCTTTCTTTCCTTCCTTTCCTCCTTTTTTGCCTTTCTTTTTTCCTTCCTCTCTTCTTTCTTTTCTAAAAATACTTTTAAAATTATTATTTTTTTATTGTAATAATTAGAACCACTGTATGACTATCTTGTGGTGGCACCTCCATTTCCCTCCTCCCTGCCCCTCACCCACTGAGGAGGCCCTGGGTTGCTGGTCCATGTGCTGGGAGGTTAATGGACAATTTTCCTACATGTACATAATATATTTTGATCACAATGCCTTTCTTTTGTCCCCCTCCCTCCCCCCTCCCACAGAACCCCTTCTTTCCAACTTAACCTTCCGCGCTCTCCAAGACACAAGGCTGTCCCTGTCCTGCCACCCTTGTCCGCTGTGACACACCTCCTGTGATGCTTATTTTTCTGTACTAAGGGGCTGAGGTGTTTGCCAGGCTCTTGTCACACATAGATCTTAGTTGTTGCTTGAAGGCATTTTATAGCCGTGGTTAACACCTATAATCCGCTGACCTTCAGCAAAGACCATGACCCTCTGCGGTAGGGAGGCCCCGCCTGTCCAAGGAGGCCTCAAGAGCAAAGCAGGTCTCTGGAGAAGAAGTTGTTTTAAGACAGCAGAACGACCTTTTGCTGGAGGATCCAGCCTGGTGACCAGGCCTGCAGTGTGTTGAGTGACCTGCTCAATGGCTCTGTAAGATCTCTCTCTATGTCTCTCTTTCTCTCCTTCCCTTCCTCCTTAGATTGAACCAAATGTGGTTCAAAGCTAAAAAAAAAAGTTTCTGTACTGAACGTGGCCATTCTCTAAAAATACATTATAACAACTTTTTCACATAGCGAGCACATTGTATGAGCTATTGTAGGTAATTTAGAGATGATTTCAAGCACAGAGGAGGGCATGGCAGGTTCGATGCAAGAACTATGCCATGCCATTTAAAAAACCCATTATTTATTTTATTTTATTCATTTACTGCAAATGAACGCCAGATGCTTGTACCACTTTGCGGCCAGTTTACTTGGGTGGCCTGGGAATTAAATCCAGGCCAGTAGGCTTTACAAGCCAGCACCTTTAGCTGCTGAGCCATCTTCCCAGCCCCACTGCACATCTGAGGACTTTGGTAGCCACAGGAATCTTGGGAACAATTCCTCACATATGCTGAGGGATGACTGTATATTACACACACACACACACACACACACACACACACACACACACACGCACACACGCACACACTACTGGTTCTGCTTCTCTGGAAAACCTAAGTCATTAATTTCTTCAGATGTATCTCCCAAATGTCACTTTCTGGGAGTGCCAGCCCAGCTGTTTAAGGCTTGGCTGTGCACCTATGGATGTATACACATTTGATTCTTGGGGACAGTGTCCATTTTGTAGTCCTCTGAGCTTTCTTCAGCTCTCAGGAGAACTGAACACATATAGGTGGTTACCCCAAGTTTACTGAATGAATGCATGTGGAGAGTGTTGGCAATTTCAAGCTGATTTAAAACACTTCGCTGGTTTTTCAGGGCTTAACTCAAGGCCAGACTTCAAAGTCTGTTAGCTCAGAGGTTTCTCCCCTTGATATTTGAGGTCAGAGACTCAAAAATATGCTTCAGTTTTATTCCTTCCCTTCGTGAACTCCCCCACTGCCTCTATGTCCTGGGATGGTTTCCAGACATGAGCTAAAATTGGAGAGATCTCAGGGATATTGTTGCACCTCGAATGTGTCCATGACTCCAAAATTCCCTACCCCGGGATGTAACCCCCCAAAGTGGTGTCATAGGGGACAGGACCTTTACCAAATGCTTCTGCCTTGGGGTCAGTACATGGGTGGATCTGGAGCCCTGATAAAAGTCCGCAGAGATGGTTCACCCCCTTTCCCTTCTGCTGTGTGAGGACAGCGGCTGTTCCTTTTTGTTCCCCCAACTTTTCATCTTGGAAGTAGACGCTGGATTTATCGGATACCTTGAACCTAGAGTTCCTTTTCTTAAAAAAATCATTATTTATTCCCTCAGGAGATGGGAGGAGTGAAAGAGAGGAATAAAAAGAATAAAAAAAGATGGAAACAATGTAATTATCAAATTACTCAATGTTCATATATTAAAGTTCTTTATTTGTGTGTACATGTGTGCACACGTGTGCGCACACGCTCCTGCATGCCAGGGCCTCTTGCCACAGCAAACGAACACAAGATGCTTGCACCCCTTTAGCGTCTGGCTCGCATGGGTGGCTTGGGAATGGAACCCAGGCCAGCAGACTTTGCCAGCAAGTGCCTTTAACCACTGAGCCATCTTCCTAGCTCTAAACCTGAATTTCCCAACCTCTGGAATTGTAGGAAAACCATTTCTGTTTTTATCAATTGCTGTCTCAGACATTTTGTTCCAGCAACAGGAACGCAGTGTGACACAAGGCTGCTGAGCCTTTCGATGTTCCTTTGACGGGCAGTTGCTTGATCCGTGTCAGGCTGAGAAGGGCGTCTTGCTCACAGGGGCTCATCATCCTGGGATTTGCTTCCCTTGGGCGTCTTCAAGTTATCTCAAGTGGAAGACTGCAGATAACACCCGAAACAATCCACACAGCTTGGAAGATCATGCAGGGCTGTGACAATCTGGGGATTTGCAGGCTGACCCTGGCTCTGGGTCCCAGCATGATCTGCTGACCACAGTGACGGCCTCTGGTTTGAGCTTCTCTTTTCAGATGGCAGTGACCACTGGGGAGATGCAAAACTTGTCAAAGCGCTGAGAAGTGTTCAGCACTACGACACCCTCCAAGGCTCGGGGACCACGGCAGAAGAGGCGGTAGAAAGAACATTAAGAGGCACAGGACGATGAACAAGTGCTTTGCGATGCTGTCTTCCAGACACAAAGCTGCCATTGCATCCATGACGTCACAGCGGCTGTCATTAACCTGCACAAGCTTATATAAGCCCAGGTCCATCAACATGTTGTTATAGATGACAGAGACGGGCCAAGAAAAAACCTGAAAAGGGACTAATTAGAAAGTGAAGGTGGGGTTGGAGAGATGGCTCAGCAGTTAAGGAACTTGTCTCCAGTGCCTAAGGCCCCTGGTTCAATTTCCCAGGACCCACATAAGCCAGACCCACAAGGTGGTGGCCCTGGTATTCCTAGTACTCTCTCTCTCTTCCTCTCTGTCTCTCTGCTTGAAAATGAAAAAATAAAATATTAAAAAAGGAAAGTAGAGGGTGTGCTGGAGAGGGAGGGAAGAGAAGGGTGGTGGGAGGGGATTATGATCAGTGTACAGGGCTGGAGAGATGGCTCTGCAGTTAAGGTGCTTGCAAAGCCTGACAAACTAGGTTCGGTTCCCCAGTACCCATGTAAAACCAGATGCATAAAGTGGCATGTGCATCTGGAGTTCATTTGTGGTGGCTAGAGGTCCTGGCATGCTCATTCTCTCTCTCTCTCTCTCTCTCTCTCTCTCTCTCTGCTTGCAAATAAATCAAATATAGTAAATAAATAATCAGGGTACATTATGTTTATGTATTGAGGTTGTCAATAAATTTTTTTTTAAAAAAGTCTTGAGCTAAAGGACTTTTCATTTGTAACCCAAGCCAAGGCCTTACTGGATTTTTTTTAAAGGCCCAACACATAACCCTGCTGTCCTTCTGCTGAGATGTTCTGGAATAGACAGTCTTCACGCTTTCTCTTTCAACCAAAAACACCGCCCTTACTGGTGGGCAAGGTGGAATTAATGAACACAAGGAAGGCTTTGCAAATGACTTTTGAAATGGCAAGGAAAAAATTCTTTTTATTTTGTCATTTTTATGGAAAGGTCAAATAATTGAAAATATGTCCTTGATGAGGAGTTAGACTTAGGGTTTATAAAAAAGCACGTTTTGTCGATAAAATATGAGCTGTTTGAAAGATTTATAAGAGTCTAAAATCCTGCATAGCCCTTCAGAATTTGAAGCGGCAGGAAGCCACTGTGATATTTTTAAAAGAAGTATTTATAAAAGTAATTGGGTACTCTTGATGGGGAATGAGGAGGGAAAACCTGGTATGGAAGCCCAGTTGGACAATAAGGTATGTGATTTGGAGCAGAATGGAGGGCGAGGTGGGCATGCACAGTACCTGTGGGCTTCAGTGGTGCTGAGAAGCTGGGATGGCATTCAATGCCCCAGCCCGGGAGGGTGGGCAGCTCAGCATCTGTGGGCACTGCCCAGGTATGACAGCCCATTGCTGACCTCCATCACCCCCCCATCTAAGCACTGAGCCCGTTTCCAACTGATTACATGCAAACGGGACAGAAAACACATGTTTCCGAGAACATTTTGGTTAAAATTAAAAATGTGGCAGGGCCCGTGCCAATAATTTACTTGAGAATATCTGAACCAGATGCCGTTAGCCCATAATTCCAAGTAATTTGCCAAAATTATGTATTTACTTTAATCCTAGAGTAGAAGTTAAAATATGCATGTTTTTTTTTATTTGTGATACCCCCCCAAATTTAAAAATTCATGTGACTTGAGCTAATTCTGGATAGAGAATGAAGATACGGTCAGGATAGTTGTTAATACTATTTGAATGTTCAGTTATTCAAAAGGCAATTAGCTACAGAGCTTGAATAAGTAAGACCATGTGAGCAATCCAGCAAACAGTGTTGGGTAGGACATTAATTCATGCAATCATAGCCTTGAGTTAAGACAGTGTGTCTTCTATGACAGTCTTGAATCTCGAAGTTCTGCTGCTCCCGGGCACACTGTCTTGTTTATGTGATGTCAAACATCTGGATGAAGATGTTTGCTGTTTCCGTTAGCTGTCTGGATTTCTGTCTCTGCAGAGAAAAATGATCCAATAGTAGTCAAGTCAGTAAAAAAATTTTTTGTTAGTATTTAGATATTTAGCATCTGACTAGATTTATTATACTGCTGAAATATGCAGGCCCTGAAGTCAGACTCCACTTGGCCTTAAACCCTGGTGGGACCACTTGCTAGAAGTCTTTGGATGTAAAGTGGGGATGCTAACAGGCCGTGTGGCTGTTGTGAGGACGGAGGGAATATGAGTACTTCAAATGCTATGTGAACACACTCAGTGTTTTTTCTCCCTGAGTGTCCCTCACTTTCATTCTCCCATGGTGTTTTGAAACCAAGGGATGGAGGTTCTTGCATCTGTGTGCCCTTTTGGCAAGTGAGTATTTGTTGGTAAGGGAAAGATTTTATTATTTCTTCCTTATGGGAAACTATAAAATTCACCATTGTAATGATTTTTTTATAGAGAGGAGAGAGAGAGAGAGAGAGAGAGAGAGAGAGAGAGAGAGAGAGAGAGAGAGAGAGAGAGAGAACAAGCACCAGGGCCTCCAGCTGCTGTAAACAAACTCCAGATGTGTGCACCACTTGGTGTGTCTGGCTTTACGTGGGTTCTGGGGAATTGAACTTGGGTCTTCGGGCTTTTTGAGCCAGCACCTTTAACTGCTGAGCCATCTCTCCAGCTCCCTGTAATGATTTTTGACGTGTGCAATCCAATAGCATTAAGTTCATTCACATTGTTGTGCCATCTAACTGTATGAAAGAACATTTTTATTAATGTATTGTTCATTTGTGTGTGTGTGTGTGTGCACGCGTGTTCATGTGTGAGTGTGGGTGTATGAATAGCGTGCATGTCGAGGTCAGAGGAGAACTTCCTGGTCTGTCCTCACCCATCACCTCATCTGAGGCAGGGGTTCTCACTCTGGATTCTTGTTCTGCTGTTCTTTGCTGGCCTTGCCTCCAGCTTCTAGGAAATTCTCCCATCTCTGCCTCCCATCACACCATCCGCATTAGCTTGCTGGGAATCCAGAAGCTCACCACAGCTTCTGGTTTCCATTTACATGGGCTCTGGGACTCGAACTCAGGTACTCCAGCTTGAGTGGCAAGCTCTTTACCCACTGAGCCATCTCTTCAGTCCCAAGAGAATTTAAGTCTAATGTAACAACATCTCTGAAATTTGGCTGGGCTTTTTGCTCTGTCCAGTCCCGAACTGTTCCTTTCCCAACAGTCTGTGAGTAGCAATCTGGTCCTGATTAGCCCTCAGCCTCCCTACTCCACTCAGGATCCCTCCAAGCTGAAGCTTGGCCTCCCTAGCTTCACACCTAAGGCTGTTAAAGCTTCAGGCCTGGACACCTGGGCCTCAGGAAGTGTGTTTCATTCTCAGTGAGTCTTGCTTGATAGAAATCATTTCCATGTTACTGGTGAGAACTATGGCTGCTCCCATCTGCTTGCTGCTCCACTTAGGATCAGGTACTTTTTATTTATTTAAAAAATTATTCACTTGCACGTGTGTGTGTGTGTGTGTGTGTGTTTGGCTGCCACAAATGACTGCCTATTTGGCTTTATGTGGGTGGCTGGGGAATTGAACCTGGGTCTGACAGGCTTTGCAGGCAAGCACCTTTAACCATTAAGCAATCTCTCCAGCCCCAGGAACTAGTGCTTTTGGGGGGGGGTCAGTTTTACTGTGTACAATCTGAAGAGTCCTAGGATCTGGGAAGTATCTCTTGTTTCCAAATCTCTTGGTTGGGTGCCTGGTAAGAGATGGTGTAGCCAATGAAAGGGGGTGCACGGAGGTTTGGGTTCAAGGTCTTTTTCTGCCCTGGTTTATGGTGAGACTAATTCCTCTGGGTTTCTGTTCTTTATCTCTAAAATGAGAAAGCTGGGGGGGCATTGGTTTCTGTGGGAGGGGTGAGGTCTAGGAGACCCAGGACATTGGCTTTCCTTGGAAGGGTGGTGGGAGATGGTTAGAGGGGGTGAGGGGAGTCAGTCATCACCACTATGGCTGGTGAGCTGCTGTAACCTGCTCACTTAAAAAATGTGCAGCCCAGGGTCTCATCCAGAGCAGACATCAGTGCACACTCCTCAGTGACACTTGGGACTATCATTTACTGAGCATGGGTCTCTCTCTCTCTCTCTCTCTCTCTCTCTATCTCTCTCTCTTGGGTGTTGGTTACCAAGTCACCATGTCTCAGCCCTGTATCCTGCATTCATATCTCTAGTTTGTCCCTATTCTATCACTGACTTTGTTGGGAATGGACACCTTTCTTAGTGAACACAAAATAACCCAAGTGTTCCTGTGGCTGGCTCTCTCTCTCTCTTTCTCTCTCTCTCTGTCTCTCTCTCTCTATCTCTCTAATTAAAAATTTATTGGGACCTTTTCCCCTGCCACAAGGACTGATCCAGACAGCCCACGAAGGAGGATATGCAGCTGATTGGGGATGGGGAGGTGGGGCATTGGGGAATTGGGGATAACAACTCATTGTTTGCCCACTAAATAATGTAATTCATTATGAACAATAAATATATATATATAAAATATTATTGGGACCTTTAACATATGAACATAATGCTAATTGGTCATGTTCCTCTATGTCTCCTCATTCCCCCCATTCCCCTGAGGTCCCTTTCAATTAGGTGTTAGTGTCACTGTGGGTCATGGTTCACCAGTCAGTTCCTGTGAGGAATTGTGTGCCTCCCAGCACACCTCTCCACCCTGTGGCTCTTGCATTCTTTTCGTTTTCTCTTCTGCAATGTTCCCTGAGTTGGAGGGTATGCTAGAAGTCTACTTAGGTGGTGAGCTCTCAGCAGCCTCTGATTTTCTGCTTTGATGAGTTTTGAGTCTCCTCAGTGTCTAATGCCATCTCCAAGAGAAGCTTCTCTTGCTACCTATGAGCTGCCCCCTCTCTTTAAAAAATATTTTTATTTATTTGAGAGAGACACAGAGAAATGAGGGAGGAAAGGAGAATGAATGAATGAATGTATGAATATGGGTGCATCAGGGCCTCCTGCCACTGCAAAGGAACTCCAGATGCATCCATTACTTTGTGCATCTGACTTTAAGTGGGTCCTGGGGAATTGAACCCAGGTTGTTAAGCTTGGCAGGCAAATGCCTTAACCAATTAGCAATCTCTCCAGCCCTGATCTCTGTTTCTTATACCTGGAGGTTTTCTAGTTCAAAAAATGGGACAAGACCTCCCAGAGGGCATACAACTTCTGTGCACTGATGGAGAAGCTCCCTTTTGGCCCATTTCCTGAGTGATTCGTTCTACATTGAGGTAGAGACTCCCAAAGCAGCAGCTTAGGGCAAGCTGGGCTTGTTGCCTTGAACTCTTTTAGTACTTGACATATCCCTGAGGTAATTAGGAGTGGACAAGGAAGACCCCCTACTTGATGCAAAGTTTCTGAGAGGTTGTGCTTTAGGGTAGTTTGGTTCCAAGCAAACCTCAAAAAAAAAAAAAAAGATATCCTCCTAGGGGGTCATAATGATGTCATCTGGGCAACAGACTTGGGCACGTGGCCGTGATCATAGGGCACGTAGCAGTGAGAGGCCAGCCCAAGAATGTGTGCACTGTCTTCCTGTGACTGGCTCATTTCACTTTCCATCAACTCCTCGGGGCTCATTTGCATGGCCACAAATGACAGGATGATTTCATCCTTTTTATGGCCGAGTAATATCCCGTCATCTCTCCATACCACATTTTCTTTATCTTCGTCTGTTGACTCTATTTCCTAGCTATTTTAAGCAGCTCCACAATAAACATGGAAGCACAGACATCTAGCTTCTGGCTCATATGTGGAAGCTGAAAAGTTGGTTCCAGAGTGAAGAGTTGAATTGTGGTTGCCAGAAGGGAGGGGTAGAAGGGATGGAAGAGAGGGAGAGGGGGGGATGGGGATAAAATTATCATTAGCCAGGAGAAATACGTTCCAGTTCTAATTATTGTCATTGACAGTAATTGACTACCTTTCAACACAGAAGAAGTTTGAATGTTTCTAATGAAAAGAAAGAAACCATCAATGTCTGAGGGATGGATATGCTAATGGCATTTGTTTGATCATCACGCATTGTCTTGTACACAGGTGTGGAAATACCACAATGCATTTTGCAGATATGTAGCATTACATGTCAATTTCTCTCCCTTCTTTCCTCCCTCCCTCCCTTCTTTCTGCCTTTCTTTTGTGATGCTGGGGTTGGAACCTAGGGCTTTGCTCGTGTGAGGTGAATGCTTTCAGGGGCGACACTCCGCGCTAGGTGGCTACGTGTCATGTGTGTTCCAGAAGGACATATGGGGGAGGAGTGAAGCTGTGGTCCCCCTCTGGGTGCAGAGCGACAGGCCATGAGGGGCCTCTCTGCCTCTGGTGGGTCTGTGGGTCATCGTGTGTTCCCTGCCCACTCGCAGGAAGAGTGGGGATCAGCACGCTCTCTTCTTTTAAATCTCCAAGGAATGTAAGAAAAGAAAATTGTCTGCCCAGGAGAGAGAGGCCAGGTCGCTAAGTGACTGCTCCTCTGGAGATCATGGGAGCGACAGCCCTGCTTGTTGGTAAGTGGCCAACACACTGAATTGAGCTTTTCTGTCTGGAGGTCCCTGTGGGTGCACAGGGAGGCAGAGGATGAGACATTTACTCCCCTGAGACTGTTTATTTCTGCTGAGGTATCCTGCTGGCAATGAGGTCCAGTCGCCATTGGGAAAACACAAGTGTGTTTAGGGATGGTTGGGATAGTCAGTGTTGCAGTCAGCTTTTTAGTTGCTGCTTAGGAAGAACCCAAGCAAAGGTGGCTTGTAGAGGAATGGGTTTATTTGGCTTACGGACTCGAGGGGAGACTCCATTCTGGCAGGGAAAACGATGGCATGAGCAGAGGGCTGGACATCACCTCTGCCACAGCACTGCAAACAGCGGCAGGAAGGTGTGCCAAATACTGGCAAGGGGAAGCTGGCTTATAACCCCATAAGCCCGCCCCC